>JACEGR010004946.1:0-79939 GCA_014170235.1 Listronotus bonariensis
TATTTCATAGGCTACCGGACCGATGTAAGGCTTCTCGTAGGTTGCTGTATAAATATATATATATATATATATATATATATATATATATATATATATATATATATATATATATATATATATATATATATATATATAAAATATATATATAAAATATATTTATTATTGTTATTATTTATATAAATGTCTGTTCAGAAAAATGACGTTCGTTTTTGATATAGCTTACCTGGAAAATTTTGAGAGTTGCACTAAACGCCAATAACTCGAAAACGGTTGCTCGGAGCTATTTCTGAAAAATATATATTTTTGTGTACAAAGCATAAAAGAGCTTACTGGTATACTTAGTTGGTACATACAAAGTAGCAAAAAAAAGTTCTGACATTTTAGCGAAAATCAAAGTAATGTAGGTAGCGCCCTCTAGTTTGTACAAAAAGTTATTTTGTCATGTCAAAAACCGTTACACACCGAGTCTTATTAAAACAGTGTAAACATATGAAAAATTAATAAAATAAATTAAAAATATATTTTTTACTTTGCAACCCTGTCCTTATATATCAACATTTGTTTGGTTCTATCTATCTATCTATTTTTTTATTTTTTTTTACATTACCTCCTTGTCAACTGTAACTTCCAGGGTAAGCTGAAATCTCACTTGTGATGTTCTATGGATAAGTATTCTTTGGCTAAACTCACGTAGTTTATTATAAAACAATAAATAAAAATTACGTGGTGCGTGGGGCGAGCTTAAAAATTGAAGAAAAGAAAAACATGTTTTGTTTTATCCTTTGAACTTACCTTTAATTACCAGCCAAATTTAAAAAATTTAGTTATTTATTAATTTTTATATTTAAAAATCGTTATTAATTTATATCTTATCTCTGACTGTGAAAATATTGTTAGGTACCCAAATTTGCAGATTCTCCAGACTTTCAGTCAAAGGTTTTGCGCCACTAACTTGATAATAAATAAACGTTACCCGAAAACTTCGTACCTTCAGTCATAATATTATATTTGCTATATAACTATTAATTAAATACCAATATTATATTAGCATTTCAAACAATAGCCTAAAGAAGTATATCTGATGTATGTACTGCAAAATGTTTGGGATTGGAGATACGGGATTTAGCGAATTAGGGTAACAAAACGATAAAGAGACCTCACCAAATTAATCAATTCCAAAACATAATGGAATTTACCAACCCACCATGAATTAGATTGACTTAATAAGAAATTAACCATTTATATATTATTTTTAGTTTTAGGTATATCTTGGACCTTTTCAAAATATTTTAGGTTTATACCGGTTTTAGTTAGTGTACAGGATAAATCTTAACCTATACGTTAAACTTGGAAAATAATTGATGAGAACAAACAATGACTAATTAAGCAAAGCAGTTACTAAAGAATTTTCAGTTTAGGGGACTATAAATTATTTCAATTAAAAAGAACTTAAATTCTGAGGACAATCAATAATTAATAATGGAAATAGGTACTTAGTTTTTTAAAATAAATAATTTCGTATAAAATTATAGGATATAATTCAAATACTAATTGCTTAAAGCTAAACTCCGATACGATCACAATTTATAGTAAGGTAGTAATAGACATACCAAGCATCATTAAACCTTTAAAATATTTAACCTATTATTCTGAACAAAAAAAATACAATGTTTTTTTACGTAAATAGGTATTATTTTTGTGTTCAAAATTAACGTTATTTTTTAAAATAATTGATTATCTTCATAAAAAAATATTTTGCCATCTTGTTTCATCATCGGTCATTGTTTTTCCACAACAATATTTTCTTAAGTTTACGCCTACAAGTTAAAAACCAACTTTTAAAATTTTTTTGAACATACTTTTAACACAAATATGTGTATCATACATATTTATATTGTGGCACTCCTTGTTCATAAAAGCTTTTAGTTTAGTGTCAGAGTTTTACAAAGAAATAGTATTGTTAAAATTAACACTTTTAAATAAATATATTTTTATTTTATTTTAACAAACATAATAGTCTAGTAAAGAAGTTGATTTCCTGAGAAAAATAGTAACAAGACTCCTAAAAATATGGTTGATTGCTTAAACAATCCAGAATGGCATCCAGAAAAGGACGCATTTTGGATTTTTTGTGCAAGAAATAAACACATTAGTTATTAACAAAAAACTAAGATAAAAAAATAGCCGTCCAGTTTTATTTTTAACTGTTTAAGTTATACCGGTTTTAAAACTAAATAAAAATTTTTAATTAGAAGGGTAATTTAGCGTGAAATAATTTAGTTAAATAAATATAGGTCTGCCAAATTTTTGTTTTCAGGATAAAGTGTTACAAAAATAAAAATTTCCTCTTTTAGTTAAAATTGTTAGCCTAAATATACCTGGACCTTATATAAATTATCATATTGTTGTTGTTTCATAATTGCTAATAAAAAATCTATATTTACAAAAAAAAGTTTTCACAATACTTTTATGATTTAAAAATATACAGTGAGGTTCTAAAGTCCGTCGCCCCCTTATAACTTCTAAACCGTTTGGTACGTTTTCGTGAAACTTGAAACAATATTTCATGACCAAGGCCTGCAATTTTTACATATTAATGACAGCTCTAAATGTCAAGGTGACAGCTGGGCGCCATATTGCGAAAAAAATAAGAAGGCAAGGGAGGTCTTGTGGCACATCATTTTAAAGCTTCTGATGACTTGTTTGTAACCCTAGAAAAAAAATGTATTTTAAGTAGTTTTAGAATGGTTACTTTTCAAAGGTAAATCCTAAATAGATGTTCTAGTCGTTGACTTAGATAAATAAAAATAACATAATATATCCAAGGATGTTTTAGGGCAATTGGATGCAAAGTGCATGCTGTTGAATTGTTGTTTAGATTTGTTAAAATTGTTAAGCTCGATGTTACCAAGCTGTAGGTTGTTCACAACTTGTCAACATAGAAAGTCAGATACTAAGTAAACGATTTGCAGCTTTAAAATACTTATAGTTATTTAAATATTTAAATAAAGGTCAGAGCACACTAGGCGCTCAGGTCTCGCTACGCGCACGGACCAAACAAATATTTTACATACTTTTTAAATAAATGGCCTTAAATGATATTTAAATAGCATGTAAGATATTTGATCGGTCCGTGAGCGTACCAAGACCTGAGCTTCTAATGTGTTTTGACCCAAAAAAAAAACGCAGCACTAAAAACCATATGTATGTTCATCCGCATTATAAATTTAAAGAAGTTTGCCAAGCAACCCTTAACTTTTGCAGATTATTCAAAAAGTCCAAACCTAATACAGGATGTCCGACTATCTTTTGTTTCATTTTGACTGCAAACAACTTTAAAACTGTCTTAACAGAATGCCACAACTAAGTGGCGAAGATATAATAAAAAAAGGTTCTTTGCGGAAACCGCATCTTGATAACTTTAATTGTTTTAAAAGTTATTTGCGATCAAAGTGGGTTTTTTGTTATCATTGTTTAAAATATCAGCTTTTAAAGCCTTAAAAGCTTAATCATGCGTTTTTAGAAAACTTAAAAATTGTCCTTTGTTACTTTACTTACGACAAAAAAAAATGTTCTGTTTCTCATATATACCTAAACTTAAAGATATGTTTATTTTTTTAAATAACTGTTAAAGCAGTAAAGAAAGTTAGACATAGAAGACAATGTTGAAATTGTTAAATAGGCATAAAACAATCTTTAAATTAAAAATTTGTATGCAAAAAATATTGACAAGAACCCGAATACTGATTTAACATCCACCATACAGGTTGTAAGTTTTATTAAAAGCAAGTACAATTTAACCTTTTAAAAAGTTGAACTACCTAAATCCTTCGTAACTTTTTAACACGCTTTTATTAGCTTGGGTTGTATCTATCTATCTATCTATCTATCTATCTATCTATCTATGTAACGGAATCTTTGAGCCTAATTTTTACCAACTCCCAGCGATTCAATTTCTTTGAAACATTGCACACGTATCAAGGACCGATGACAATGCAATAATTTAAAAACAGTATCCCGTTATCCTGATTAGGACCGCCAGGATAAATAAATTCCTTTACAGATCCTCTGTGTCCTAATACTACTCTTGACAAAATGGCGAAGGATTTTTTAGTGAATAAACTGGAGCATTTATTTTTAAATATTTAACTTTAGTTAAAAATTTGGTTTTGTATTTCGTAAAACATTTCAATATCACATGACCGCAAAAAACTAATTGATATATCGAACTAAAAAATGAAAAATAAATAATAGTTAAAAAAACTAAAAAACACGCTTTTATATGCAACCGAACTAAAAATTAGAAAATAATTTTTCATTACAAAGAGTTTGTCACTTCAGAATAAAAGCGTGGGGTGCTTAATATAGTAAATGTTATAATTATTCTATTTGCAAATATATATGAGGGAAAAGTTATGAAAAAATAGTAAAATGCACCCCACGCTTTTTACTCTGAAGTGACAAACTCTTTGTAATGAAAAATTATTTTCTAATTTTTAGTTCGGTTGCATATAAAGGCGTGTTTTTTTAGTTTTTTAAACTATTATTTATTTACTTAAGTTTTATATTATGGACAAGCAAATGGTTTTAGCTATAATGCTGTAACAACTTTGGTAAATATCCAAAACACTTTGTGTAAGGTCAAGCTGCAAATCGCGCTAATAATTTTTGTTGTGACTGCTATTATTCACATTTTTTCAGGTCGTGCACACCTTCCAGCTCGGTTACAACGTGCTGAGGAAACCAAAGGAGTCGAAACAAGTATGTACACGGTTAGCTTCGTTAGCGTTTTTCCTTACTAATCGTTCCTTTTCATTTTTATATTCAGGTTTTCTTTCCTTTTGGGTGTTTAGAAATTCCATTTTATTTTTAATTTATTAGCTAGATACCCTATTATCGTTGTAGGAATTACCTTATAGAAGTTTACATAATAAGTAATTGTATGACTAACCAGAACTATTTCTGAATTTAAATTCTTTGCAATGGATTTTATTTAAATTAAGGAAAACATATATTTTCTTCTAAAACCTTCGATTTCGGCATGCATTTTGTTTTACACGTAACCTTTTTTATAAAAGGTAAAACTAATACCTTCCAGCTTCTTTACAATTTAAAATTGTCCCACACATTCAAGTCAAATTTATTGGTGTGCTATTAAATTTCAAGCTAAATTTACTTGTCCAGGGTTATCGGTTATCCCCCTCCCCTCCCACCAACACAAACGTCAAAAACTAGGAAGGGAGGTTAAAAGATACCTTACTTAAAAGGTTTCATGTTCTCTCTTTGACAGACATTAGTTTTTTAAAATAATAATAATAATAATAATAATAATAATAATTTTATTTATATCAAAAGCATACAAATTTACAATAAAATCTTTCTAATATGAATGATCCTAATTACAAGCATTTACCCACAATCAATCTTACACTTATTTGATATAAATAAAAAATAATTCGCTAAAGTCCCGCATGGGACTAGTGTGCGAATGCTCTTTACCTCTATCGCATAATTGCAGAGACAGATCTAGAAGGGAAATATAATATATGCATTTTTATAAATTATGACACTTACTTAGCTAGACAATTCATCCTATCCTAATTAATATAACAACTATTTTATATACAGAATCAATTAGAATTTGCATTTAATACCTGAAATAAATAAGTAAACGTAATATGTACAAAATTATAACCCAGCCAAAAAAGAAAAAAAAAAACAAGACAAAGAACAAACCGCTAGATCTATAACTTTTAATGCTCATCATTTTAGTAAACTCGAGAACAAATCTATTCCACATTTAAAAATCCATTCCTTTACCTGAGTCTTAAATTTAATAATATTGTCATAAACCGCCACCTCTTTATAAAAAACATTAAGAAGTCGAGGACCCAAATATCCAAAAAATCTTTGGCCAATACTTTTTGACATCTTTGGTACTTTTAAAAGACCTTGTGCTCTAGAGCGTGTATTTTGCTCGTGTGATAAATACATGTCATTTTGTAAATGTTGGTGTTGATATATCATAACAACACAACAGTATAATTGTCTTATATTAAAAAGGGACACTTCGGAAAATAACAGATGTGTGGGGTATCTAAGCTCCTTATTAAACATAATTTTTATTATTCTTTTTTGTATATTTTGCAAAGGCACAAGATAATTATCCCTTACTCCACCCCAACCTATTATACCGTACCTTATAATTGATTCTACCAGGGCTTTATATACCGAAATTAATTCTTTGATCTTTAAAATGTTTTTTAATTGTTTTATTTTAAATATTAATCCCCTTAGTTTTTGTGTCATATACTGTATCTGATGGTTCCACCTTAAATGACAATCTATGAATATTCCCAAATATTTAACTTTTTCAACGGAGTTTATTATAGTTTCTTTATTGTTAACATTAAGAATTATCCTCTTATAGGTGGGTAGATTACTACTTTGAATAGTTAAAGGCAGATATACTGTTTTTTCATAGTTGATAGTAAGTTTCTTACTATCGAAACGAGCCCTTATAATTTCTAGATCTTGTTTTACGATAAATTTTAATTCGTCCCAGGTATCAGCTGAGTAAAAAATTGCTGTATCATCTGCAAATGATACGATTGTTCCAGCGGTTTGCAAATTAAGTATGTCATTTACATAAAGAATAAAAAGAATTGGGCCCAATACAGTGCCCTGTGGGACACCATACGTTACTTCTCTTGGGTCGCTTATGCAATCGCCAATTTTTACATACTGTGTTCTATTTTTTAAATATGACGTAAAGAGATCTAAAGCAATACCCCTTATTCCAACCCTTTGTAACTTTGCTAGTAGTTGAGCATGGTCCACCGTATCAAATGCTTTAGCTAAATCTAAAAAGACGCATAACGAAGGTTTGGATTCGTCTAATGCACCATAAATAAGAGAAGTAAGTTTAGCTATTGCGTCATTAGTTGATTTTTTTTCCTGGAAGCCATATTGTTTATCTGATATAATTTTATGTTTTCTGTTCAGTAGTTTTTGAAAAAACTTACTGGTGTACTTAACACCTCAATTTTTTTTCAAATAATAAAATAAAATTTGATATATATTTATATTATCTTAATTTATTTCTTTGTATGAATCTAAATGTTTTTTGTTATATTTGGTTTAGACGAAAAGACTTATTTTTTTATTTTAAATGGGACATCCGGTATATTCTTAATTATTAGCATTATATGTTATTCCAAATACAATGGCATTCCATTTGCTACTCTTTAACATCTAACTTGTAAATATTGTTAATCTAGAATGCCATGAATGCGATAAAACAATAAACTTTGGACCAAGAAATCACGGTAAAGTAGATAAAAGATTTTTCCTACGACCACTTGTGAAAATAGCAAATAGCACACTGATTTCATGCATAGAAAATGCGTTATATCACACTAGTGTTGCAAAGTACTTTACAGCACTAGTGTTGCAAAGTACTTTACAACACTGGTGTGATACATATTATGATGTCATTCTAAAAACTGCTATTGGTTTTGCAAGTGACATATTTATTGTAGTGACAGTAAAAAAACTTTTATTTACCTTAAACGGTAGGACCCAAATTAGCGAAAATCATCTTATTTTATATTTATTAAAATTTACGAAAAAATAAAAACATAAACAAAAATAGACATAACCACAAAAACAACTTTCACTGACTGGCACAGTGTTGTCAGGTAAGTAGATCAAATTAAAATCTCCCTTCTACCTTTGAGAACGTACTTTAATAGAGGCAGCCTTGCCGCTTGACCGTTCGACCTAAAGCGCCAGAGAAAAAAGTCTATAGATCAAATTCCTTCCTCTCTTTCTTCGTGTACTCAAACAACTAGTTAAATCTTTTTTAATCCCTAATTAAACCTAAGGCTAATACACACTTTATGAATCCACTTTCTTTTATCCATTCATAAATAGAATCAGACCCTTCCGACGTTGCCAAATGCTTTCCATATTTTGCATGGTAACTGACGTTTGGTAGTCGTTTTTCCTTACTTTTAGGACTGGTTATGCATTTACAATTTTCATATTTTTATATTTTTTTCTTAAAAATATGAGGAAAAACTGTTATTTTTACTTAATTTTATATGTGATGTTCAGTTTCATTAACTCGTTTTACCAATTTTACCCCACCCAGCACCCCTTTTCACTCCTGGTCCCGTAAGTTTATTTACTGATATTTTTTAAAAACGGAATATTTTGGATATGCACCACTTACGTTTTATTTAGAAGAGTGTCTAAAATATGTAAGAATCGATAATTTTTAAAAAACACTTATAATAGCAGAAAACCGTATTAAACCATTAGCGTTATTACCTAACAAAACCATACAATTTTTATTAAGTGAGGGCCTTTTAAATTCCAAAATGATAAAAGTTATATAATGCTTCTAGGTAGGTGATTTTCGATGTAAAAAATATTGTCAAAACAGTATAATATAGCAGTGAGAAAAAGTATATATCACACTAGTGTTGCAAAGTAAATATCACCCTAGTGTTGCAAAGTTCTCAATTGTTTTTTATTTTTTCTGAACAGACAAACTTTAATTTATTTATTTTTGGTGAATAATTTGTGGTCGTAGGAAAAATAGTGTACAGTACTAGTGTGAAAATGACTTTCTTACACTCGTGGATTTGTCGCACTCGGCTAACGCCTCGTGCTACAATATTCCCACTCGTATGAAATTAGTCATTTTCCACACTTGTAATGTAATATACTAAATCGAATATATATCGTTACGAAATAGGTATTCTGTTTAGTTTATAGAATTATTTAAAAAAGGAATTATTTTATTTTATTGAATTATTTCTTATAAACTGAGACATGAGACCCACACCAAACATATACCAAATGGTATTGGTCTAAAATCTAAAAACAACGGTTGGTTTGGTAAATCAAAGGACCCCGGACTAACCTTATGGATTTTGGGCCCTAAACAAATTGGCTAAAAATTTAGTATGTGTGTAGTTCTCGACTTTCTGATCAAAAGTTATCACTGGCCAAATGTGATCCTATGATTAGTTTTCAAAATATACAGGGTGTCCCATTTTGAATGAAACTGCGAAATATCTCAGTTATTATTAGGGATAAAACCTTGCGGCTTTCACAAACCTAAAGTATTTCTTTGTAAAACAAAAGATGCCATAAACAAAGCCCTCATACCCCTGTTGGTTTTTGAGCTACAGGGTGATATTGGAAATATGGCTTTTCAGGTACCCTCTTGTAACTCACAACTTATCAAAAAAAAAAGCAGATTCCTATATAACTTTACACGTAGAATACAGTGGCGTAAACAGAATTATTCTTAACACTATTGTTTTTGAAACTTTGACCAATGTTGTTTTTTTTTATGAAACACCCTGTTATAAAATGTTGTCTATTTAATTGATTTAATACTTCCCAGTATCCTTTTAGAATTTATACTTCTTTAAAATCGTTAGTAATCCACAGTATTACTTTATTCACTTGTCAAGGTTAATTACAAGCCTTTACTTTAGTTTGTCCTTCAAATGTCCTTTAGTAACCGTGTAAGTATAGTATGGAAAATACAAAAATATTATATAGTAAATTAGTTTGTCACTTAATAGTAAGAAAACCTATTTTAAAGAAAAACATTAAGATTTTTAAATTGAGCGATTTTTTAAAATTTTTATTTTAAATTTGGCCCTTTTGTCTAAAATTAAATTCTAAACACCTTTTTCAAAAGATTTTGTTAGATATCATACAAACTAACGTCACTTTTTGATATGTTAATTTAATTATTTTTATTAATTATCTCCCAACGAACGCTTGTAAGCCGGGTGTTATAAATAATTTTTAAATTATTGGATAAGCAGAGGAGACTGTCAAAAAACGTTTTTAATAATTTTAAAAATAAAAAAAAACCATCAGAAAGTCGAGAACTTTAAAATGCCAAATTTTTAGCCAATATTTTTTTGGTTAGGCCCTCCCACAGACAATTTGAAGTTTGCAAGCAAATTCTCTATTTGCATGTTTTTCGTAGATTTAATTAAATTTTATTGATTAATCTTAGGCGGTGCCCTATAAGAGCACTAGGCTGACTAGGCTACAGCCTAGGGCGCCGTGAAAAAATAGGTGCCAAACAATGGAGATTTTAAATAAGGTTAAGGCGGGATGGGATAAACAAGGAGCCAGAGAGAAAAAAGACCTTTTTTGCTTTAGTTTGATTTGTAAATAGGGCGCTCTGGAATAAAATGGGCGCCAAAGTGGAAAAGAACTTTTTTTTGCTTTTTAATTTTATTTTTGAATAAGGCGCCCTAAAAGTAGGCGCCATGCAGGAAAGACTCTTTTTGTGTATTCTGATTTTATTTCTGAATAAAGCGCCCTGGAATAGGAGTAGGCGCCACGCAGGAGGTACTTTTTTGCTCTAAATTAAATTTCTAAATAAGGCGCCCTGGAATAAAATTGGCGCACGCAGGAAGGTCCTTTTTCTTAGCTCTTTAAAATTGTTGTTTCTCCTTTTTTTTTAATAAAATAGGTGCCTCAATAAGTCTAGCCTAGGGCGCCGTAAACAGTTAATACGACCCAAATCTTAGGGTTTTTCCAAATCTATATTAATATTATAAAGAGGTAAAGAGTAACTTAGTTTTTTGTTTGTTTGTAGCCGCAAATCTTCGGAAATACTAAACCGATCATAAAAATTCTTTCACAGTCAGAAAGCTACACTATTTAGGAGTGTTATAGGCTATATTTTATTATAATTGAAGTTTAAAGAAAAATAATATCATATGTAATTCAAGTCAGCGGAAATATATAGTAATGGAACGTCTTCCATAAGTAAACGGTGCGTTCATTTAGAGGTAGAATGCTCGCCTGCCACGCAGGCGGCCCGCGTTTGATTCGTGTGACGTGTCTCCATAGAAGGGTCCGGCTAGTTATCTATAATTTTTAAAAACTATGACCAGTTAAAATTATTTTACCATAATTTTTGTATGCAAAACTTTTAGATGCTTCTAATTAAAAGGCATTTATTTTTAATTTGTAATTTGCAATAAAAATCATATTTGCATCATATCATTTCTTTTGCAATTTTCAAAATTAAAATATTTCTGTGTTTCTTATGAGTCGTACGGCTGTTATTTATAAATACCTAAAAAAAATATTTCAAGCTTAAATTTATAAAAATGTTTTTTTAAAGCAAATAAATAGACTCATAACTTTATTTTAATGCGTTGGGAATTGGGATCAATAACGCTTTATATCGGCTTACCAATTTTTTGACCCCATGATCGAGTGCTTACAAATATAATTTACCAAGTCACGCGATATCAAAGCAAACAAATTTGTGTCCAATTAAGTAGGCTTAAAACTTTTTAAGATGTCACAATTACTTAGACTTGTGTCAAGACTTTAAAAATACCAAATATACAGGGTGTTTCATTTAAAAATTCAAAACTGAAGCAATTTCCTGTTAAACCGGAAGTAACTAAAAAATATAAAATATGCCTACACTTCTCTGCTTATACCATTTACCTATACCAAGTCCAATTTTGATAGGTCAAAAATTTAAGAAGTTATAGCCTGTCTAATAAGTTCGTTGACACCCGGTATAGTTTTGATTGAACTTTAACATTTTTATACATTTTTTTTTCTTTTTAGCTTTTTATTTTTTTAGGCCGCTTTATTTTTTGTTTTAATGTTTATTTTTCTTTTTTACTATAATATTATTTTATCTCTATCTCTATATTTACCTTAAAACGCAAATGTTTGATTAATTTTAAAAAGTATTTGAAATGCGTACTTTTAAAATTTATCATTTTAAATTATTTATTTTAATCCCCTGGATTCAACTATCAGATTCTAACTTGGTTTCACTGGGACTACTGAAAAACATAGCTATGCATGTAGCAGTACCTAATTTTTGTACAAATATTTATTAAAAATCCAACTAGTACGCGGTTTAAAGAAATGAAAAACATTATAACATGAGCTTTTTTTCTTGTATAATAAATATCTTTCTTAACTTACTTCAAAAGAAACAAAAGAAAAATTAATAGAAAAAATCTGGTTAAAATTTTCAAAAAATCGATGTTTTTATTTTATTTTCTTAATGTACATATATTTTAGAGTTCACACAGAATTTTATATCGTTCCGATAAATATTTTCAAAGTTACACGCAAATTTTAAAAGGCGTTTTAAAGTGCTTTTCAAACTTTAAACGAGTTTTTTCTCAAAATGGTGTTTTTAAAGTCGGTGACCAACATTAGTCGGAAATGGCTAAACCGATTAGTCTCAAATTTTAACACGAGCTTCTAAAATATATTTTTTGGTATTTAATCGAAGATTTTTCTCACCGATGGATATTTTTGTTTTTATAAACAATTTAAGACGGACATTTTTGGTCAAAAAGTTTTATTTTTTTGAGAAACCGCTTTGTAAATAAAATATTTTGCTTATTCCTTTAAATAATTACTAGATTAAACATTACTTTAACGAAATTTGTTTGGTCTTTTAATTTTAGAGGATATTGTTCAGGGATATAGTGGTCACCACAAAACGTCTTTTTTGAGAGAGCTGTAGCTCCTTTCCAAATAAATATATTTACTAATACTTAGTCTTGAAATACAGTAAGAAGATACCTTAATATGTGTAAACATTTATAGATCAATAAATTTTAAAGTTTTCTCAGAAAAAATCTGGAAAATTTGCTCTTTTTCAGCCCCCTAACTGTATAACCCCTAAAAGAGATTAAAATGTAAATAGACCTAAAACGTGTAAATTTTAATACCTTTAAATAGTGGATCTCCTATTAAATTTACAACAAAATTGTAGATACTAAACTATTTTGAAGACGTTGATAGGAAAAGCTCTCACACAAAATTTTTGTTTTTTTCTAATAAGCCAAAATATGTCATTTAAGAAAAACTATTTAAGGAGAAAAAATTCAAAAGAAATAATATTCCAAACTATCAATTTTAGGTAACAGATGGTGACACATATTTAAAACGTCCATCTTTATAAAACATTATTAATGTAAACTCAAATAGGTTTTTATCTTTAAAAATGCAATCAAAATTTAGGTATGTATTTAAATAAAAAGGGTATTATCATCTTAAATTGTTTTTCAAAAAAAAACAATAATATTAAACTCTTGGTCCAAATGGATTTTTATTCTTAATAAAATTTATGTGAAAATATAGATTTGTTATTTAATTAAAAATATTTTAAATAAAACCTTTTTTTCCTAAAATGTCTTAATTTAATTTTAAATAGAATAAAATACCATTAACGTTAGTTAAATTAGATTTTTATTCACATTTTCGTTTAAAAGAATTTTATCAATTTATTTTAACAAATACTGACACTAAACAAAATCATTCTTATATTGTTAACTAATATTTTTTACGGGTCCTAGGGTGCAGCGGCTGGTAATGGCTAAACTGATGGCACCATTATTTAAATTAATGTTTTAAATTTAATTTTTTAAGTAATTATTGCATTGTCAGTGCCAATCTGGTGAAAAGTAAAAATAATTGACAAGTCAAACTAATTTAATAGACTGTATTAGTCAACAGTTAAAAAAAAAATTAGTACTAAATATATTTAACAACACTAACCAGCCGCCGCTACTGGGGTTCCAAGTTTATAAGAAAATAATATTGCTTTCCCTTTTTTTAGTTATTAAATGATGTCAAATATCTCCTAAAGTGTAAAAAGGGATATTATTACTTTTGAATTTTTGCCCCTTATTTGTAAAAACAATTCATACCTGACACATACCATCCACCAGTAATGAATAAAAACTCTTTTATTTTTTTTTAATTCAAGTTTTACTTTCCATTTGTTATGAGGTATAATTCTTTTATTACTGCTGGATTCATTTCGGTATGTCTCAGGTATGCAACGATTATACAAATAGTTTTGTTTTGATACCTTTTAATTGGCTTATAAAAAACACAAAAGAGGTAAAATTATCTTATCAATGTTTTAAAATAGTTTTTCTTGTTTAATCAATATGGGAGACAATATTTAAAGGTATCAAAGTTTCCATGGGATTTCCCATCTTTTCACTGTCTAACTATGGTGCAGACTTACCTCATGTTTTATCAGTGGCGGTGCCAAGCCGTGGGCGCAGTTGGGCGAGCGTTCAACCTAAATTGTCCTCGCCCAACCGTTCGCCCAACCTGCTATCAAGCAAAAGCAAAAAATCGCTAAGAGGCCCTATTAAAAAAAAACAATATATAATAAACCATTTATTCAATTCATATTCCATTTGAATTACGAAAAAAATATCATTCTGAAAAACTTGTTATTATAGCACATTGAAATAATAAGTTGCTAAATTTTTAATAAGAGGTTAAATAAAAACAATAAAAAAAATATTTGTACAACTATTGGTAAGTGTAGGAAATTGTGTATCATTTTTGCATTGACATTTTAATTAAATTTTATAATTATGTGATAATACTTACATACATATATTAAATTATATTAAAATATATTAAATTATAAAGTTTTGATCAATGAAGCACAAATAAGTAAAAACAGGACTAATTTCACTGTATTATCTTCATTATAATATGAATTCAATTTACACTTCAGTCTAAGTAACACGTAGCCGGCTATGCTAACACCAAAAATTTAAAAAGTGGAAATAATTGAATTATACGGTATTTCGTTCACTACAAAATAAATTTAATTAATTTTATAGCGTCAACAACACGTGGTTATTATGCTGTTAAAATGTAGCTTATATGACACGTTCGTAGATTTACCATAGCAGCGCCATCTATTGATTACTTACTCAACCCAGTCGAAAGGTATCGACATCTGTTAGAATCATTTGGAGTTAACAGATAATTGTGACTTTCAAATAATAACAGACAAATAATTAGCAATAAATTAAAATTGCGACTATAATTTGAGATTTAAACTATCCTATCTCTCAAGTTGGATCGAACTGCACATGGTGTGAGAATTTTATTATAATCGGTTAAGTGGTTTAGGAGTCCATTGAGGACAAACATTGTGACACGAGATTTATATATATTAAGATGTGACTGGATTTTTAATGTGAAATTTAAATATAAAATATAATATTCTACCTTGTAAATATTTAAAAGATTTGATCAACAGGCTTATGTAGCTTACCTTTAAAAAATGGATCGTACCGAGAATCGTACATACTAACTTTTGGTCAGACTTTATCCCCATAATAACCCTTTCTACCTTCTACGTTTTATAGAAAAAAAAAAAAACATAAATATAACTTCTAAAGTTAAATTGGTGCGCAAATGTAAGTGAGATTTAAAGCAAAAATGTAGCCTCAGTTTAAAATAAACTTTTTTTGCATAACTTATGATGGCTATAGCTTGAAACGGGGTTCAATTTGTCAAAAAACCTTTTATCCATCTGTAATTTCAAAAGTTTAGACATTTAGGACATAGGTTTATTTTTTTCCCAATATCACCTAATGATTCACAGTCTTAAACATCAGCATCTTATTGTAAAACACCTTATATAGCCTAGACCTGGGCATATACAGTAAATGTTTAAATCCATTTTAAAACGGCTGCCTAATTCACTACATGATGTATACCTTTTTAGGGTAAAATATGGTAAAAATTGGGATTTTTATCTGATATATAAATACAGAGTGGCTCAAAAATTTTAGTTTTAAATGCCTGCAAGATACCGCAGATGACGCTATCTGAATTTAAGAATTAAAATAAAAGCATATGTTAATTTAACACACCCCCAAAATCCCCTCTAGCCAAATTTTGTGACAATAAAACTATTATTATCCAAATTGTTTATAAAAAACTGAAACCAGATTAAATTTTTAAAATCCTGTATCTCCGAAATCATCTACTATTAGACAAAGGTAAGTTGGATTAGATCGTTATATTTTAGCCTCAGAAATTGGTTGTAAAGTTTCTGACACCTTTTGAAAACATCGTGTATACGTCGAAAAACACCCCTCCCCCCTAGCCTTTCTAATTGCGCCCATGATTGCACACACTTTGCTGCCCACCCTCCAAATTTTTCTATCACGTTTATCGACCAACCTAAAAACTACATCTGATTTAATTCCAGTGGCTTTTATACCTTGCAATAAGAAATATTTATAACACCGTAATGCTCGGTTCCCTCAATTTTCATAGCATTAATGTAAACTGTTAAGCTTACTGTATATCATCGTCGTTAACTGCCGCATTTTAGGCTAAGCTTTTTATAAAATTTTAACAAAAAATCCTGTTGGCTTTTCAGCTTTAAAATAGAACTATTCTTCTAAAACTAGTAACAGATTTACTGATCCAAAAAAACTATTGAAACTGGTTCGAATTGTCTGTGTCCTTAAGCCTTTATTTCTTTGACCTAGTAAGTATGGGGAAAATCTTCAAAGGAAAGTCATTCATAAATCCAATTTAGTTGTTTACTTCGTTTTGTTGAGCAAATGGCAGTAACGTCGGAAGTTGGATTTAAAGTAGTTTTAATATTGTGCGGCTGGTAACTAGAAACATAATGCATACTAGAGACATAATTAGGTAATTTTAATAAGTTTCAGTAAAATTACACTTTCTGTATTTTTTTTAACCGACTGTGCCAAGAAATATTGTAGATTTTCTCTAAATTTTTAAACTTTGTATAAAAATAAACTATTTAAAAAGCTATTGAATCTAATTAAGTCTCCCCCGTGGCGTAGTGGACAGAGCTTTGATCTTCGAAGCCAGAAATCGCCGCGCCGGTTCGATTCCCAGCGGGGGAGACATATTTAGGTAGTAGTTATTTAAAAATAACGACCGTGGTGGCACTATCGCGTTGTCTAAAAGGTGCTGTAAAATGCATAACTGCATGTTTCAGTGCTTGGACAACGTTGACGAAAGAGGGGGAACGATGGGTTAAACATCTAATAACCCGATACCCACGGTACTATGGTATTTAGGCATATTTAATATTTAATATTTTATTTATTTAATATAACAACACATTTACATTTATTTTCAATAATATTAACATATATTTAAATCAATCTTAAACTATTATATTTAAGTACCTAGATGCTAAAGCATCTGTATATGCCTTCGTGAGATGTCAAAAAGATAAAAAAAAATTCTGGTTATACAGGATATTTTTACACAAATTTAGAAGGTGATTTTTTGTTCAAAATAAGGGGTAGTTTGCTGCATGATCCCAGCATAGGTAAAAGTCATGGTAGACTCTGAAGTTTGTCTCATAGTGACCTTGTCAGGTACCAGGTACTAAAGGTTAATGAATTAAAACTTAACTTGTTATTTTGTACAAAGTAAAGTTTATGTATTATTTTGTTACGTGGGTACCTATTACAAGATATGTTTTTAGTCGCTAGACAATTTTGACAGTTCCAACTCCTTGGCAGACCAAGATATAACAAAATATAAGAGTTGTAGGTTTTCCACTCTGTATACATCAAAATAGTTAAAAAGCTTGCCTATTAGGCCACCCTACATTTTTTATTTATGATTTTGTGTCTTATCTTGTTTCTTAACAGAAACATTGAATTTCCACCGGTCACCCCAAATGTTTCTTCAGCAAGACTTTGGAACTATCAAAACTGTCTGGCGACTGAGAAATATATTTAAATAGGTTCCAAAGGATCAAAAGTTAACTATTAGAAAAATATTGCGGTACAAAAAGTGTGAAAAAAATAACGTTTTTATTTTTCATCTCAAAAAACGAAAAGCGCTAAAATAATAAAATTTTACGAAAATATTGCTATTAAAAAAATAAACTTACTTATTTTTGCACTTTTTAGATATAATGAAAGTGGTGGAAATAGAGTGCCCTATCGTTCTTGCTAACTAAATTTAAAGTGACACTTACGCAATGACTTAAAAAAAAATAAATTTGATAGACTGGTTTATTTAGAAACTTTTTAATTATGCATTTTTTCGTTAAACCTGCCAATTTAAAATAATAAAATAAAATATAAATCATAACGTGCCGGGCAGGGGAAATTTATTTTATTAAAAATTCAATTTTTTAAATGGAACACCATATTTATTATTATATTTTTAAATTCCATGGTCAATTCTTAATTTCTTTTATTAATGCACTGTTTTTGAGTTATTGACGCTTAAAGGTCACATTATTGGCTTATTTATTTAAGTATCCCAATATGAAATACAGGTAATGCAGTTGATTATCTGATACTACAAAGTCATTTTTTTATGTTTTTAAAAATTATCAATGTATCTTCTTTTTGCTTCACCGGCATTTTCTCCACAATGTGTAATATATCGTTAATAACTCTAGTTTTTCATGTAACAAATAATTCGTTTTAAAACACTAGTATTAAAATCCACCAATAGGTAAAAATTTAAATGACTTTGAAGTATTAGGTAATCACCTGCATTACCATTAATGTGTATTGATATATTTAATTAAATAATATTATCCGAAAATATGACTCTTTAAGCGTCGATAACTCAAAAACAGTTAAAGACAGACATATAGTACCTTTACTAAAATATACTTAGAATTGGGTAAAGAATTCAAAAAATATAATTATAAGTATGGTGTTTTATTTAAAAAATGCAACAATAATGGCGTAATTTTTTTGTTTTTCATGCAATTGTTTTTTAAATACGATTTTCAAATACCCTAAGGTAAAATACATCGATCGACTATCTTAAATTTATTACAAAATATGAGGAAAGTCTAAAAAATATGCCATTTTTCCTCTTAAATGGAATATCCTGTACCATGCTTATTTTGTCTTTAAGCAAAAAAATACAGCCTTTTTTATTTTTTTTGGCAATACCTTCTTAATGGTTGCGTTTTGACCCCATGTTTATTAAGCATACTACCCTTTAAAAACACTCTGTATACTTACCAAACTTCTTGTCAAATAAGTTAGACCATGTTTACCTTAAACAAATTATAACAAAAAAATCAAGGTCGCCTTGAAAAATTTCTTTAAAGAATTAGAACACGTCTTATTTTTCTTTAAATATTTACCGTCATACTACCAACCAAATGAATTAAATATTATAGTTTGTTAAAACTATAATGTGATGGGCATAAATGCTGTGTAAATTATTTTGTTTCAGTTTAAAATTTTTAATCGTGAGATTTGGCCAAGCAGCTCCTCCTTTTATTTAGGAGTTATGGTTGTACCCCCCACCACCTTTTTGTCTTATCAGCAGAACACAAATATGCATCTGCTGCACAAATTAGTGCTACAGTATCAATTTGATTTTTCTCATTTTTAAAATCTAGACTCACATTATGAAATTATTGGGCAATCCTGATATTCGCTTCATAGAAGTTTATTGAATAATTTATAACTTTAAACCTCCGTCTTTAAACAAATTGTATTAAATATAGGTAGTAAGGCAATAATCGTAAAATTGTATGTTTATTAATTAAATTCAAGATTATGTATTATATAAGTCTATAAAATAATAGTTTATTTAACACTTTTGGGTTGACAATAATATCAATAAAAATTTATCAAAATCAGAGAATTAAAATGTACAAATTAAATTTTACTCAGAGTTAAAGGCGCCATTAAAAAAAATTAATGGAAAGGGGAGTCTTGTGGCATATCATTTTAAAGCTCTTGGCGAGTACTTTATTACCCTAAAACATAAAATCAATACCTTTTCTTACTACATAATGGAGGTACTTTGAAAATTACTTCATAATAAAGTTAGATATACTTAATGTGGTATTTTCTTAAAGCTATTTTATAGATTTTTTGATGAGATTGGTGATAATATCCAGAGTAGGAAAAAGTGTAAATATATTTTTAATGATACCTGTATATTATATCAGCATTAAAAATAATGTTACAGACTTTCAAAAATGTGTTTAGGTTGAAGAATTTTAAAAAGTTAGGATCATTTAATTTAGTTTATTAACTTATTTAAATAATTTACCTTTATTTTTCCAAATTCTTTTATCACTTTCAAATGTTTTCGAAACGCCTGATCTGATGTTTTTAAGTCTTGCCGTCAGAACTTTCCCAGACTCTTTGTAATAAACCATCATTAATAACCAAAGAGTCTCATATGGCCCAGTATCCTTTATGTTTTGGAGACTTTAAGGCTATTTGCTGATATGGCGGTCGTTATGAATTGTCTGCTTTAAGTTTTACAATGTCTCCAAGGTTTGGATCTTCTCGTTGTTCTTTTGCCAAGATCTTAGGGTCCCATTCTTGTAAGCACTGGATACGTGTCAAAATGGCTTTTGACATTAGATCTAAAAAGTGGCTATTGGCAAGTAGAACCTCATCCTGAAAGCAAGAAAACATTTGTTTTTTCAACTGGAAACGGACTGTGGCAGATTAATGTTATGCCATTTGGTTTATGCAATGCCCCCGCTACTTTTGAACGTTTAATAAAGTTGACATTATGGGAACTAACATGGAAAACCCGCTTGGTATACCTAGATGATAATATAATTCTAGGAAAAACATTTGACGACCACCTGAAAAATGTGGAAGAGGTTTTTCAGAAACTTAGATCCGCCCAGCTAAAGCTTAGTCCAAAGAATTGTCACCTTTTCCAGAAAGAACTAAAGTACCTAGGACATATAATTACCGAAGAAGGAGTAAAAACCGATCCAGAGAAGACTGAAGCTATCCAGAACTGGCCTGTCCCAAAGAACAAGCATGAAATTAGAAGTTTTCTGGGACTATGTACCTACTACAGACGATTCATACATGGGATTGCTGATATTGCGAGACCATTACATCGTCTCACGGAAAACAACAGCTATGAAAGGACTGAAAATTGTTAAACAGCTTTTATACACCTAAAGAAAGCCCTGTGCAATTCCCCGGTGTTGTCATATCCACAACCAAATCAAACATTTATTGTGGAATTTTGTCACAAATTCAAGATGGCCAAGAAAAAGTTATAGCTTATTTTAGCAAAGTCCTTTCTAAACCTGAACAAAATTATTGTGATACCCGAAGAGAACTTTTAACTATTGTCAAATCTCTGAAGCATTGTCATAAATACCTGTATGGCCAGAAATTCCACCTAAAAACGAACCATGCATCACTTAAATGGTTGCTTCAGTTCAAGAACCCTGAAGGTCAGATGGCGACAACGTATTAAAAAATACGACTTTAAAATTGAACTTCGAAGATGATTGAACCTTAAGAATGCTCTATCAAGACGACCTTGTCCGGAGAATTGTAAAGACTACAGCAGACGAGAAGAATATGAAGATCCTGATGAATTCCACTGCCGAAGACACGTATCCAGTGCTCACAAGAATGGGACCCTAAGATCATGGCAAAAGAACAACGAAAAGATCCAGACCTTGGAGACTTTGTGAAACAGCATACAATTCATAACGACCGCCATATCAGAAAATAGCTTCATAGTCTTCAAGACATAAAGTATACTGGGCCATATGAGACTCTTTGGTTATTAAAGATGGCCTATTACAAGAGTCTGGAAAAGTTCTGACGGCAAAACTCAGAAACCTCAGATAATCTTACCAACTACTATAGCCTACAACCTCTGCTAAAACAATTTTTGGATCGAAGTTTTGCCTTCAAGTTGACTTACTTACAGGACGACCTTTTATTAATGACGAACCAGTAGAAGACTATGAGAGTCAACTTAGTAAACAGTCACAAGAGATATATAAAGAGTTGCGTACCAGGTTACAAAAGGAAGTGACCTTATAAAGTCCCGCTATGATTTAAAAGCTAACCATCAGGATTTATGGTTGGTGAAAAGTTTGGTTATACAACCCAAAAAGAACCAAGGGGCGTTCACCGAAACTACAGAAGTCATGGGAGAGACCATATAAAGTGGTAACACGGCTTAATGATCTGGTGTACCGTTTACAGAAGAGTCCACAAGCAAAGATGAAAGCAGTACATCTAGAAAGGTTAAGCCGCTATCAAACAGTCATTGATCAAGACGATCAAAACTTGGGAGGGGGAAATGTTACAGACTTTCAAAAATGTGTTTAGGTTAGAGAATTTTAGAGAGTTGGGATTATTTAATTAGGTTTGTTAATTTACCTTAATTATTTTAAGTTCTTTTATCACTTTCGAAGGTTTTCGAAAACGCCCGATTTATCCATTAAGAACTTTTATGCCACCCTGAACTATCAAATTTTCTCGATATTTTTTAAAAAATTCTAGATCATTCTTCACTCTTCCACCCCACCATAAAAGGGCGACGGAAACTTAATAAGCATTGATTCGACTTTTGTGCTGTAAACATTGAAAACTAAAGGTTTTGTTGTTGTAACCATAGTTACGTTTTATTGTTAATTAAGGTATAAAAACGAAGGCACGTGTTTTTATCCGAGGTGTTTCGGAACAATATACAGGGTGTTTTCTAATTGAATGTCAATACTGAAAGAGGTGATTTTTGGGTTTATTTTAAGAAAAAACTTCATATGAAGGTGTGCCCTAAACTTTTGAAAAACAGGATGTTAAAATTTTCAAAAACTAAAAAATTTCGAAAACACTTGTTTTAATAAAAACTGGCATATTGGATATAAACCTTATTTAAATAGGTATTTATTATTTTTGTTGCATAATTGCTAATTACAAATTATAAAGCCTAATTTTTAAAAGAAATAGATGCTTCTTTTATGGTCTAAAAATATGCAATTAAGTGTTTTTTTCTCCTAAAATAAACAAGATACGGAAAAAATTAGAAGCCATAAAAGCAGTATTTTTATTTGCCTAATCTAAAGAAAGCACAAAAATTCTACACACATTTACACAGTCAATGGTGTACCGTTTTTTGTTGGAAATATTTCTTCAGTTGCCTCTCAAAATGCCACTGGACTTACTAAATGTAATTAAGTTAGGGATAAATTACCCCCTTAATGTCATTAATAATATTGCCAAATTAAAACAAAATTGGGTAAAGAATAGTTAGGATATTAAAAGAAAGATTTTTTTTTGGAAATTTTAACACTCCGTAACTCAAGAGTTAAGACGTTTAGGACATACATATATAAAAAGTTTTCTTCTTAAAATAAACCCAAAAATCACCTCCCTCAATATTGACATTTAATTAAAAAACACCATGTATACTTAATTTTTTCTATATCTAACTTTATTAGTTTCAAAAATATGTCCGTCCAATTTAGGTAGTTAGGTTATTTTTTAAATTACCTTCATTTTGTAGTAGGGTAAGGTATTGACCTTCTATTCTGGGGTTATAAAGTACCTCTCAGGAGCTTTAAAAGGATGTGCCACAAGACTTCTTTTTCCATTTAATTTTATTTGTTCAAAATTTTTTGCCTACAATTTGGTGTATGTTGTCAAATTGTCATAAAAAATACCGAACCATTCAAAAGTCCGGAGGAAAGGTAATAACTTTAGACACTCACTGTATAATACGCAATGTGTCATGTGTCACTCTTTAGAGGTGGTGACAGCAAACCCTAAAATTCCAAATAAAAAGAAGAATTAAATAATACCTTGTTTTAAAGGTAATTTAATTGCCTCTTTAAAAATACCATACTTTTGACTTTTTTGTAGTTTTGGAAAAACCGTAGTTAATATTCTTAGGGTTGCAATAAAACATAATAATTGTAGGAGAAAACTTTAATTTACGAGCCTTTTAAATTTATTTTTTAATGATTTAATTCAGCCTAGATTAAATATCGTTTAAGATAAAAAAAAAAAAATTTACAGAAAATTGTAAACACGTGTTTATAAATTATGAAGTTTCTGGATCTTTTCACATGGAATATACCAATTTTTTAACCTTGGTGTTGTTTTTTCTGTTAAAGCCTTATAGAAGAAAGATTTATTAACCATCGAAATTATCCATTACGAAATACTTAATAATAATACTGAAAAATAAAATATAACCTAAAGCTTTTAAGCCAGAAAAGCCCACAGCAGGCTTGATAAAATCAATCTAGATGACTTTGGCCATGTTCGCATGGTCAAAGGCCAGGCGAAGGCCGTAGAAACTATTTATCACTTAGATTTTTGCGTCAGATACGCTATTTTGCCAACACTTACATATGGATTAACCACTTGTGAACATACATATGCTATGCGGAAAGAACTTTTAACTTGATAATTAAATTTGGGTGAAGGTTTTTATGTCACTATCAATAGAAAAAAGGAAATAAATTAAAAATTTAAAAGCCACTTTAAAACTAAGGTTTTTAAAATGCACTACAACAATTTAAAAAATCTTTAAATTTTTTACTATCAAAATATAACTTCATTACATTATTTAAACCGGGTGTTTCTCACGGGTGGTTTCCCCTTATAACTTTTTTATCTTTAAAAATTAAAAAATAAAATTTGGTATATCGATATTAAACATAAATATGCATTATTTTTCTATTTATTTGTTTTCTATCGCTTTGGGTTTAACCGAAAATGACTGCTAGGTTTTCATTTTTAAATGGCATTACGGGTAAAATTTAGTAACATTCTGAATACAATGACAACCCATATGAAATTTTTTGAGACTTATGCTTTAAATAATTTTATATTTTTAATTTTATTTTAGAGCGCCATGTTTAGGATAAAATGGTTAATTTTAAATTAAGTAGACCTGGAAAATAGATTCAATATTCTTTTGAACATGTTCTTGTCAATCGAACAAATTCTTTTGTGTGCAAAGTGAGGTTAAAAGTTCTCAGAATAATGAAGGATAATAAAATAGTATTATTTTTAATAATGTCTTCAATAAAAGTAAAAATATGTAAACTCTAAGTTAATAAGATTAAAAGTACCAAAACCATTTATATTACCAACAGGTAGTGTTTTTAAAATAGATTTTAAATTTTCAATCAGATAAGGACCCTTATAGTAATAATACATGAATACGACAACACCACAAGTTAGGTAAAAGTACAGATGCGCACAAATATCTCTAAAACCGCTTAAGCTTCGCTTACAAATTTCGCTATTTAAAGGTTTCTGTGTTTCATGATTGATAGATTGTCCAGTTTTCCGCTATCAGTAATATTTTTGTTATTTTAAATGGAATGCCTTAGAAGCGTCCATAAATTACGAGAGGTGTTTTTTTTACATTTTTGGATTTCCCTTGTTTCTTTCCTGGTGAGATTTGGTAAGATTTGCTTCAACTCCTCTCGCTAACCCCAATCTCACGTGAGATTTATGGAAATGTAAAAGACACTATTTCTGAAACGAAAATTGATTTTGTCGTCGAAATAATTTTAAATAGCATAGGCCCTTGACCTAAAAAGTGACATTGCATCACAGGATATATTTTTCCTGGGAGGACCCGCCCAAATCTCGTTAACAATATCCTGTTCCTACCGAAACAAAAGTTACGTGATATTTTCATAGACCTCCCCTCCGCCCTGAAAGCCTCACGTAATTTATAGACGTTCCATTATTTATTTTATTTGCAGTAAAATGGGAGTGCCAACTTTAAGTAAAATTTTGAATTTTCAAAATTCAATCTTAAATGGTTGCCGATACGTGAAACACCGCATTTTAATTAACATTCATGTTGATATCACTGATCCATTAAGCATGCCTAACTACCCCCAAATACCAATTTTGGTAAATGTAGCTTCAGCGGTTTTGAAGGCATTTGAAAGTTGTGGTTGGTTTTACTTGGCGTAGATAAGGGGAAATGGTCCACCACCAGGAATGAAATTTTTTTAAGTTTAAAGTTTATATAACTTAAAAATTATTTTTTTATTCTGACCATTGAGCCAGTGGACCATAAAAATTATTTCGGCATTTAAACTACACCACTAACCAGAACTACCCACCCCCAGGAATGTATTTTTTTTAACTTTAAAGTTCATATAACTCAAAAATTAATTTTTGCACTTACAACATTTGTAAACTCGGCCATCAATTTATTTCTTTCTGTTTGCAATGGGTACAATTGTCCATCTAATAGTATTTCTTTCTATTGTGTAATAATTTCTTTGAATACTTTTTTTCCTCATGTTATTATTGTCCATAACTTGCTTTTATTTTTAGTTCCTTAATTTAGGTTTAATGCTAACCTACATCTTATCAGTTACCTGAAAAATTTAATTTTTATGGAGCAGCACGACAACTAAACATTACATTTTGGTTCCGCACACCAAATTATAAGATACTTAGCGAAAAACTACTTTTTATTACGTATGTTTCAATTTTTATATTATTATAAAATATGCTTAGGCATAAAAAATATTTTTCGATTTTTGTTTTTTTTGTATCTAGCTTTGTTTTCGAGAAAGAAAATTAAAGACACTTTAAGTCATTCCAAAAGGTATTCATAAATAACATAAAAAAATCCAAAGTTATTAGGAAAAATGACCACCTTCCGATAAAATTCACGACTGTTTGTTTATTTTAGAACCAAAATTATTTTTTAAATATTTTTTCTTGTTTGCCAATCAAAGAGAAAATACTTAAGGACGTTTTCAAGAAAATCACATTTCTTAGGATTTTTTAAAACTTCCAATACACATACTTATAAGTGTCCTCTATACATAGGAATTTGTTTTAATAGGCCTTGCGGGAATAACAAATTTCATTAACATTAAGTCCTATCCTGACGGACGTTTTAGGGCACGTTTAATTAAATAATATATTTATTTTCCTTAGAAATTTTAACAAAAACTAAGAATCAATAATTAAGGATATAACAAACGCTTTTTTAATAAACACATATGAGCGGTACTCGTATACGAGGTATCTCAAAAAATGTGAATTTTACTCAGGCGGTACTATTATTATTTTTACAATATCGAAAATTTTTAAATAAAAAAAAGGTTCTGAATTAAAAATAGCGATTAAATATGAAAACTTGTTTATTTTAGCTATTTTTGTAAAAGGTAAAAACAAAAACCAAAAAAACCGTTTTTTTCTACTTTTCTCAAAAATTTTTGAGGTGAGGGTAAAACTAGTTATTACATATTTTCTAGGTTTTTTGATTGTCGACAACTTTTACCTTTTACATTTTTTGATAAGAGTTATTATTTAGCTTGAAATTGCAAAAAAACATTTTTACCCTTAAAACCACCCTTCGAAGCACTTATCGAAACCATGTCATTAGTTTGCTGCAAGGCAATTTTTCTTGCAATCAGGTATTCCGTCTGGACTATTATTAATTTCATCACTTATTTTTCTATTTTGAACAAATCTGCCATTCTCATAATAACAAAGTCATTATTGTAAATTATTTAAAGTTAATATATAACATTAAAAACTTTTTAAATCCAATATATTCTTTACAATAGGAGGACAAAAAAAAAATTAATAGCTTGTGTCGACGCCTCTAAAGACTTTAATGGTCGCAATACTCCTTGGAAACGTCCTTAAGAAAAGATTAAGAAATTATAAAGTAAAGATAAAAAATAGCAATTTAAAAAAAAGATTAAGTTGAAATGCAATGATATGTTAGTACATTTAAAGTGGTTTTTAAGGTGCTAGTTAAAAAGTTAAAAATAATTATAATTTATTCTTGTAACCAGAAAGCAATATCTTTCATTTTCAACATAATTTTTAAGTAATATAATATAAGGATTCTTTTAAACTAGGACAACCTGTTGTAATCAAGATTATATAAAAAGTTAAAAGCTATTTTTAGAAATTGTCCCAGTTTCTTGTAACATTGCGGCATTATACTGAATCGTGACTATGCAAAATTAATGCTGATTTTGCCATAGCGTTTAGCAATTTTTCACGAGAAAAGGTTGAAATACAAATTTTCGTATATTTTATTGCCTTACTACAGACTAGATATGATACTACCAAGTTCTTTTTGTATAAGGTTTGAAATGTTCTTTTATTTCTTTTTTATTAGGTATACTAAATATATTTTCTTTCAAAGTACCATCTTGTTAAACGTAAAAAGAATTATCTTATAAACAAAAATTTTTAGTTTTATTAATTTATAAAACCGATTCCGTTCATCTAAGACAGTGTATCTTTATAACAAGTAATGGTAGAACGTGTTCAAAAATTTACTTCTTTACTAATTAGTTTAAGGGTTTATGTTTGAGGTAAAAACATTTTTTTAATCAAATATTATGTCACATCAAGTAGGGAAGTATCTTCTTGTCTATAAGGAATCGAATTCCTTATATTTTAAAAGTTGTTGGCGTAGCTGTCACCAAATTACATTGCTTTGACAACATTAAAACATAATTTATTATAGACCAGAAGATAAAACTGAAATTTGTCGTTCAATTTTTTGGATAGGATTGTACATTTCCTTTAATCGATAGACGCTGTAAAAGAAAAATCTATTATTTTAAGCTGTGACTAAATTTTCGCATTAAATATTGTGACATATATTTTGAATACAGGACCACTTTACGTCACTGGGACTAATATACCATATGAAACTATTTTTCTTTTGACCATTGGGCCGGTAGATCACTAACCAGAACTAACTTAACTTAGTACGAGCATAACTTTGTGCATATATAAAATTTTTAACTCGTTTGTTTAGTAATTTAACATGTACTGTGGACCCTTACGTTTATTTTTTGACCTAAAACTTTTTTTAGTTTAAAGGTGGTAGAAAATACTATTTTTTAAATAATATTACATTCTTGGACTTCCATTGTCTTTATTTTTAACTGATACACGACGTTTCGGATGGTATCTATCTTTGAACCGTTTTCAAGTGATCACTAAAACTACCCTTAAGAAACTACGACTTATATACTATGGGTTGCTCACGGAAGCTTGACCGATTTTTCACGGTTCAGCAACGGCTGCCAGATATTTGGTATGTCGATACTAGGCTTACTAAATACATTTTGTTATTTATAAGCTTTTTAAATTTTCTCCGTCCAAAAGCTGTTATTGTTTCTTGAAAAAACCTTGTACGTTCGCAAAATTATTTGTTCTAATTTTGGACGTGTTTTCTTCAATGCCGAAGTAATTACATAAATATTAAAATTATTAAATCTTACCCACCCCTATACAGGGTGTTCACAATATTACATAAACAGTTTTGAAAGACAAACAAAAATAATTCAAAATTGTTCTTAGCTTTAATTGGTGCAAAATGCACCCATTAGAGAAAAGAACAATTTTGATATTTTTAGGGTTTGTCTTTTAAATAAGTTCAAAATTGTTTGCTATCAGGCAAGAAGAAAAGTATGTTAGTGAGAACCTTTTTATTTTGCTCTTTAAAGAGTTTTTGACATATGACACCAATATTAAATTTTAAAACTCGACGCGTCTGCCTGGGCGAAGTCGTATCTGCGACAGTGGTGGCTGGTGATGGCCAATTTAGTGGGCACACCCGCTTCATTATTAAATATACTTATTTTTTAACTTTGGATTAATACAGTTTATAAAATCACTTTATTCGTTATTTATTTTACCCTTAAATTTTTATAACAAGCCCAAATAAAACTTTAAACATTGGTTTTTACTTATGGTGCTGGTGCGCCCATCAAACTTACCATTACCAGCCACTACTGATCTGCAAGACCTCTTTTGCCGATGGAGATAAAATAGTTGAGAAAAAAGTGACAAACAAAAAAACATGTGCTTACCTAAAAAAAAACATAACAACATTATTTTTATAACGCTTCTTACTAATTATCTTGCAGAAAATTGTAAGATAATGGTATTCTACTTTGGGCTATACTTTTTAGGTTTCGGTTGACCTCACATTCCCCATCCCTTCAACCGCGAGGCCATAGGTGACCGCCCACAATGCCAACCCCTAGCTCCGCCACTGTAATACATTTATTATATTACCAGTTATACTCCAAAAATAAATTATTTAATAGAGTTCTGTGCCTGCTTTCATAAAAAAGGCGGTACAAAAAGATATAAAAACTTGCAAATTATATTTGATTTTTTAGATGACTATAAAGTCGACTGACGCAAACACTTTCTTGCTGATTGTCCTTAAATTAAGTGTTCACTATAAAGCTTTCGGAATCAAATAAAGAAAGAAGGCAAATAATTAAACTGTAAAGACCGCTTTATTTAATGTTTTAATTGAAGTTAAAGTAATTTTTGTTTGTAAATGATTTTGGGGTACATTTATGTCAATTAGAAAAGACATAAATAAAAAAGTGATTTAATTCATAGTCAGTAATTATTACACTATTGTGAATGATGTTTGTAGTTATTAAATGTTTGTTTTCTATATTTAAAAATAATGTTATTTAATGTAACATTTAACTTATCGCATAGTCATCGTCTAAACTTTAATAGGACTCTACTTCATGCCTTTGGCTTTTTTAAAATACAGCATAGGAATCACAAAGTCACAATACGATAGGACTGGCTGTTGACGTGTGACAACCACTACTATCACACTGTTAATTTAATTTTAAAATTATCCGAACCAGACAAGAATTTTTTTGTTGTTTTACTGGGCCGGCTATGATTTGACCTTTTAGTTTTTTCAAAAATATTAACTTAATATTTAAAGCTTACATATAATTGACGTCAAATCAAATTCAAATGTTTTTATAAGCTTTAGCTAAATATAGATTAATTAAATGTTTCCGGAAGTTTCATTACAACCACATAGCCTTTAAATATTTAGACTGAGTGGGCTGGCGAACCTCATCCAAGGCCATATATCTTTTAACCATTTGCCATTTTAAGAACATCTGTAGCCGCAAATTTAATTACTGGGTAAGATAATTTTGATTTTAGGGGTAAAATTTACAATAAACTATTATTTTTGTATGTGTACTTAATTTTAAAATATTTAAGAATAAAAAAAAAAAAGTAAAGACAACATGATGTTATGAGAGAAAAATACAATCTCTTTTTAAAATAGCTTATTTTTATTATTTTAAAAATAATGATATTTTACAGGTTGCCCACTGGTATAATACAATAAATAAATAATAATTTTTTAAAATATTTCCTACATATTTTATTTTTAGTCAATTATTTTATTAAAGTTTTAAACAAGATTTTTAAAGCACACGAATCAAGTTACACATAAACACATGTTTGTACTTATCCAAAATAAGGTACCTAGTACCTATGGTTAATGAACTGAAATTCACTTTTTAAGTTGCCCATTAAATTAAGGTCCCCTAGCGTGTAATGCAAACTCTATAATACTAGGCGTTACAGGCTTTTACCCAAAGGTTTTTTTATAACTCTAAAACGATTATTTTCTTACTTATCATCAGTTATAATAAACATCAGGTATCAATATTACAAATTTGGCCCTACTTGGAAAATTCTTAATTTTTCTGTTTATTTTATGTAACTCTATTGCCCTCTAACTTTCAGTTTTTTTCCAATTGACGCATATACTTGGTTAGTAAAAGTACTGCAGCTCTTAAATATCTGTAAAACCGCTAAAGTTACATTAACCGAATTTGGTATCTGGTATGAAGAATTTATTAGGAATATCGACACTGTTGCAAGATTTCCTGTTTTGTGCTACACGTATCTTTTTTATGGAATGTTTCATTTATTTTTAATGAAATAAATTACGTAGGCTAAATTTAATCACTCCAAATAGTAAAAAAACACACATTTTTACTAGCTGCCAAGATATGACAACACCACATTATAGGTAAAAAAGTTCAGAAGCGCTCAAATATCTTCAAAATCACTTTAGCTGTGTTTACAAATTTTGGCATTTAATGATTTCTGGACAAGTAGAATTAAATAGTGATACTGTCACTGTTGCCATATTTTTCAGTTTTGCGTTTCATGTAATATTTTTGCTGGTATTTAAAAAAAATAACCAGCCTATTTTAATTGCAATAAAAGAAGCGTGCCAACTTTATATTGGACTTTTTAAACCATTGGGCGGTCTCAAAATGTTTGTCTGCCAAATGGTTGAAACTGTCTGGCGACTAAGGAAATTTCATCTAATAGGTACCGTTCCGGTTTTCTTTACTAACTCTGTAAAATTTACGTTTTGCAAAATAACAAAAGTTTTCACTAGTCTCATAGCTTCTACCTCTGTTGGGAGCATGCGCTGATTCGGGCTCTTGGACTATTAGAAAGAAACCAGTTTAAACACTTATAGTACTAAATATAATGGGTCAATCATATCGGTTTGTCAATTTATAGTTAGTAAACTTATTTTAACGCAAAAAATTAAGAATGGTAAATCGACTAACTTTTTTATTCGAAACGTCAATGTATTTGTATATTTTTTGCAGCAGACAGCAGCTTCCTCCTGGCCAACGCACAGATAGTCGAGTACCCGATCGTATACTGCAACGAGTCATTTTGCAAGATTTCTGGCTACAACAGAGCCGAAGTAATGCAGAAATCTTGCAGATGTGCCTTTATGTTTGGAGAACTGACCGATAAGGAGACAATCAGTAGGATAGACCATGTTTTAGAACATCAGTTACACGATCAGTTTGAGATTTTGCTCTATAAGAAAAATAGTGAGTATATAGTCAATTGTTTTTTAAATATAAAAACTTAATGTTTTAAAGAGAATGGAAACGTTTTATAAATTAAAATTATTCTTATCTGTTTACTTAAAATAATACATCTGGATAAGGTAAATATTAAGCAAAATACAAATGTATTTACTGTACATACAATAAACACGTATTTCTTCAACAGCATTTTACTAACTAATAAAAATTGTTTTTAAACGATAAAACGGTAAATAATGTATTTATAAACCTAAAAAGACACTAACACTAAAGCTTTATTATTATATTTTAAAAAATAATCCCTGGGACAGTAATGAAACCCTTTGAAAATCTTTTAAGGGGGTTCCTTTTAACGAATTTAGCACGAATATCATTACCACCATATATAGAAGCGGCGCTTTAACCCAGCCTGTCAATGTCAAATGTTTCGGGTGTCGGACTGGGCAAACGCGTTACCTTTTTGTCGGATAAGTTTACCACAATGTTTTTCATGCCAATTTTCAACATTCTGCCAAAAATCGTAAGTGTAACAGTCAGGAAACCATAAGACCCATGGACATGGTTTGGGTATCGGATTGGGCGAGTTTCGTAACTGTAAGCCTTACGTTTTTTAACAGATGTTTAAAAATTTCATGTAAAACATTGTGATAAACATATCTGACAAAAAAGTGATGTGTTTGCCCAGTCCGACACCCGAAACATTTGACATTGACAGGCTAAGTTAAAGCGTCGCTTCCATATATGGCGGTATAAATATTCGTGTTAGACTCGTTAAAAGAAACCTCTATTCCATAAAGGTTTTAAAAGTGTTATCATGAAGTCAATTTTATGACGGGCTCAAGAACTAAAAGTATAATAAAATTACAATCTACGGTTGTTAGAAATATATCGGTTGGCATTGACATATTTTTATAAATTAAAAGGTTATTTTACAGTAAAGAATTTGCTTTATTTATTCGTGAATGTATACAAGCTCATCAAAATTAAGTGTCCGCCCAGAGTACCTTTGTTATTAAGTAAAATACATTATTTTAAAGTTAGCAAACTAATGGCATTTTAAACCTTAAAAAATAATAAAAATTGTGTTTTTCAGTAAGAGATTTAAAAAAATATATTTTAAAAACCCTTCTATAATATGTCACCCTTCGAAAGATCTCTTAAGGAGCTTCAAAAATGCTACATGTGATATATTTAATTTTTAACAGGAATATTGCTATCCTCAGGAGTCTAATAGCGAAATAGCATTTTGTTTTAATTTAACAGCCTGTAAATTATATTAAAACTACCTCATTAAATATGTATAATTTTAATAGTTTTAAAAATATGGTTATCCAAATCAAATGTGATATTTTTGTAATTTTCTTTTAAAACGTAATACCATATACAGGTTATTTAATTTAAAAATGCATTTTCTTAAAAAAAAAACACTTAATATATTTTATAATACTTAAAAGATCTCTCACCGAGGCTAAAAAATACTAAATGTGATATGTGATATACCAATTTTTCCCAGTTTTAGAAATATTGCCAACCCTGGATGTTTTATAGTAAAATATTTTTTTTTAACAAAACACGCTGTAAAATGTATTAACATTAAAAAGGTATTCACAAGACCTTAAAAACACCACACTTGATAAGTCTATCATCTCTTCTAGTTTTGGACCTATGGCAATCCACATTAAAGGGCTATTTTCTTAATTCGCTTTTTGATACTGATACAAATTAAAGGGTATTTAATTAAAAAATGCTCTTTTACTTTCAATCTCCCGAGGATGACTACGTTTCTGAAAGTCTAAAAAATTAAAAAGGTTATTATTATTTTAACTAATAATAAAGATACTTATGATGGACGTTTTATTTTGATGTGGCTGCATAAACAGGGTGTTTCCTAACTACCGTACAGAACTTAAGAAGGTGATTTTTAAGGTTTCTTTTTAATGAAAAAAGTTTTTATAAGCATATGTTCAGACTTGCTTTATTTCTGAGATACAATTAACCTAAATTTGGTACCATTATTTAATGTAATAACGCGCTTGTAAAGTTTGGCGTCTCAGTAGGCACACAGCCAATATTAATAAGAAAAAAAGGCCACTGACTTCTTAGAAAGTCTTAATTATTTTTTCCGATTAAGCAATTAAAAATGCAACTTTTTAGTCTCCTGTATTTTTTTGGTTTCCGCTCAAGAAAAAAAACTTTAAATCATTCTAAATTTAAAAAGTATTCATCAGTAACATACAATACAATACATAATTAAAAAATAAAACGATTTCCACCTTACGAAATAAGGAAATTGACAACTGCTCATTTATTTTAAGGCAAATAATTGTTTTTGTTTATTTATGTTTTTGTATTATATTTTTCTTTTTATAAAAATTAAAGTGACTTTATTTTTTTTCCGAAAACAGAGATAAATATAAAGAAAATTTAAAAAAAAGTTAAAAGTTACATTTTTTTTAGCTTAATCGGAGAAAAATATAAAAACTACATAAAAGTCAGTGGCGTACTTTTTTCCACAATAATATTGGCTGTGGTCCCCACTGAGACGCCACTAAACCCAATAATCTTACGGTAAGTAGAGCTTTACAAGCGCCTTTTTACATTAAATATGTGTATCGCATTTTATTTAAATCGGTTAAAGTATTTAAGGTACGTAAAAAATTTAGAGTTTCTTTTTTAACTTTAACGCCGTGTAGTTTCGTGCCGTAGTTAGGAAACAACCCTATATATTTTATTTTTTTAAGCTCAACCTCTCAGTTAGTGGCTGGACAATTATTTAATTTTTTGTTATTCTTCTTTGCTTCGCTCAGGTCAGATTTAAACAAATTTAAAGTAACAAATATTTTTTGTAAAGTATTGCTACTTCTACTTTGCTTCTCTGTTTGGTTTTGTTATAATTTCTATTAATTTCTTACATTTGTTTATAAGGATTTGACAAATCTTTATTAATTAATCTTTACTTTTTAATGATTTTATTCGTGTAGATATTAGTCTATATATATATATATTTTTTTATGGTATGTATTAAGACCCCAATTTATTAAGAATAATAAAACATTTATTTCCCAACGCTCATTTATAATAGCAAGTAAACAGTTACCTCAAGTACTAATTAATTTTTGCGCTGGTGTTTAATAACAAAATATGCCTAAATGCTTTCCATTTTGTTCAATGCATTTTGGACTTAGCTTGTAATCGAATTATTAGCGATATAGATGTAAATATTTCGTATTATTCTAATCTAATTTTAAACAACTTAAAGCAAATTATGTTAACTTTATTATATCTGTACCAAATATTTTTATCCATAGAGCCTTTAGTTTGGTTACAAGCTAAGTCCAAAAATGCATCAAACAAAATAAAAAGCATAAACGGATATTTTTTGATTAAACACCACACGCAAAATTAATTAATTAATAAGTACATACTTGAGATACCTTTTTTGTTGTTTAGTGGCTATTAAAAATAAGTATATTTTTTGTGGTTGTTATTGTTTTGGGTCAAAAATTAGTATTCTTGTTAAATTGGGGTCTTTATATACATGCTCTAATAAATAAATAAATATTGACTTAACTTAATTTAAATTAATTAAGTTTTTTTTTAATTTTTAGTTTTGTTCTTTACAATGCAAAATTATTAAGTGTTATATATTGTTGTAGTCGCAAGAAAAAAAAACCTTTATTTAAATACTGAGATACAAGGTGTCTCATTAAAAAAAAATAAAAGTTATATCCTTAAAATTAAAACATTTACATTCATTTTAGGTACGTCCCTAAATTCTGCGTAAAAAGTAATAAAACGTTTGTATTTGAAGTTTGTTTTTTTGTCAATAAATGTCTGAGTAATAAGACATATTAAAAATCGACGAATTTTGAGAATTACCCTGTATCTTCTTAACCCATCAAGTAAGCGTGGATCTGATTGTGCCATTAAACTAAGCACTATGAATGAGATTAGGACAAGTATCTTAGTTCTTTTTTGTATTTCTTACCGTTAGTCCTATACCCTATTATTCCACAAAAAAAAACACTTTATACATATTTTTCAATAAAACACCTTTATTTAAACACACACTTTTCAATTTAAAAAAAATATATAAAAAGGCTATGTAGGCAAAGATCCTTTTTCCTAATAAGTTTATTATATACAGATTCTTCTAATATAACTTTCATTAAACTATTATTCCTGCATAACGTAAATGATTAAATTAAATAAATTTTATTTTAAATTAAAATTTATTGAAACTATTAAATGATAAAAACGTTTTTATAAATCCAAAATAATATATTGTAAACTAAATTTTATTATACAGGGTGTCCGTAGACTGTGATACCAATATATTTAATAAAATCCTCTTGCCAGAATAGGGTGTTAAACTTGTAAAAAAGTAATTGCTTTGTAAAAATATTGTAAATATCATTTACAAAATAAGATTTGACAATGTTATTTACGGCATTAAAAGGCTTACCTAGCACTTAAATAAATAAATCTGAACCTGAACCAATATTTCTAATCAAAAGCAAAACAAATAAAAACAAAATTTTAGCGCCTTAAAAATACCCTGTACTTAATAACTATTTGTGGACTCGTGTTTATATTGGCTTACTTTTTTATAATTTTTATTAAAGGGTTCTATTAAAACGGTTTTCACGAACACCCTGTGTTCCTTAAAATGGCGAATACATTACCGCGTGTAATACTTAAGTAATTATTATACCTCAATCGGTTTTTGTAAAGATGCATTGTGTTATGTTTTCGTTATATAACTAGTTACATTATTTTATAATTAATGCACCCGATCAAACAAAAAAAAATTAGCGAAAGGTAACTGGATAGCAATTTGGCTAAATTGCAACTCTTTGACAAAATCGATTGGGTTTTTTAAAACGGATGACGCTATTGAAGAAATACAGATGTTTTTAAAATAATATTATCTATAACTTTAACTGGTAAACTAACAAGGAGTATGTAATATTTCTTTAATAATGAACTTATCATTTGCACAAAAAACAGTAAAGTAAGAAACCAAAATGCAGTAACTTTATTTTATACATTATGTTGTTGCATTTAGCTACAAAATACTTGTATTTTAAATTTCTTTTTTTTTATTGTATGTGTGATTTCTTTAATCCTTAAACCATTTTTTTATCCTAATTTATTATCATGAGGATGTGTGCCATTGCCCTAAAGTTTCTTAATATGATAGTTTTAAATAAAATTATGAAATATAATTTAAATGCGTACTTGTTTATGTTTAATAAAATAAAAGGGTTAAGAAAAACTTTCGTTTTCCAGAGTCAGTTTTATAATTTTTACAAATACTAGGACCTGTTTATTTACTAAAACATGCTTTATAAAAATATCAAAGTAATTAACAACCGACCTTAATTGAGATATATTTATTTATAATTTGTAATTTTGTGTGATAAAAAAATCATTTTATTTAAAAATAAAATAAAATACCAAATGCCTTACTATGATCGTCGATACAAAAAATATATATATATTTAAATATCACTTTTTATGTGAATCATTTAATAAATTTAATAACGTTTAAGTTATACTGATACTTATTTATTTGTTGAACCTCCAAAAATAACGCCTTGGCTTTTAAAAGTTATTTTACTAAAATAAATAGGGCTCGTTTGCAAACAAATCTATTTTACTTTTTAATAAAGTAAATATTAAAGTTAAAGAAACTGTCGGACAACGTCATACCTTGTTTGTGGGTTAAACACTTTTAGTAAAATAAATTTATTGTTGAAAATGAAAGTAAAAACAAATAGATCGAACTATCTAAAACTTCTTTATAAAAATTTGCTAACTTACTACGGCTTTAGGTCAAGCAGCTTTTAAAAAGATTTTTTTAATAAAAAAAAATAATATCATTAAATATTATTTTTATTCTGTACACATAGACCTTAAAATTGGTGCATATTTATTTTCTTAAATTAAAATTTATAATTTCTTATAAAGTTAAATTTTATTTCTTATATTTTGTTATAAACTAAATTAATTTCAACTGTTTCAAAAATAAATTTATGATATGTATTTTTTGGGCAATAAGAAAATAAATAAAATTAACCTCTAAACGTAAAACAAATTCATATGACTTGATATTGGCAATATTTTTTTTTAATATGAATAATGTTTGCAGATATAATAAGTGTTGTTGGGAAAACTAATAACTATATTTCTTGTAAAATTTAAAATAATTTCTCTTCTTTTTACCAGATAAAAATATCGAGGCTATAACGATTAAGAATTAGCAATTGCAATTTGATATTTTATGGTACGCTTTTTTAAATTGAAACACAATTTAATAAAATACGACAAAATTTTTTAAATGTAATTTTTAGGGATTCTTTAACCATTGATGTCTAAAAAGAAATTATTGTTTATTTTATCAATTTTGTATAAATTATTTAAATAAAACAATAATTTTATAAATAACTTCTTGGGCTATTTTAGCGGTATCATTTTTTACACGATATGTAAAACAAAAAACCAAAACCATCTTTAATATTTTTAAAAGCCCCATTATATTTAGGGGACTTTTTCTTCATTTCCTTAAAATATACAAAGTATTATTTGGAGTAAAAAAATAACGGATATACATATACCACAAATGTTATAAGTATATTAAATAATTACGGATTTTTTTATTTCTTACGTGGGGTAAAATATTTTTGACTTATTGAGGGAACTTTGGTTCTTTGTTTTTGGTAATGAAAAAATGTTGTAGTAAAAATATTAAATAATTTTTTTAAGAATATTATATTATCCCATGTAAATACTTAATAAAGAAAGAGTTGAGATTTTATAAATATTTTATTAACACGAAAAATTATTACTTCCTCCAATATAAAATTGACTCTACGAAAGTTTTATTATCTCTTATATTTTAAAATTTAAGTGTTTTTTCGGTATTTTTGTAAATAATATCTCTATGTGTTTGCTCGGTCCGTTCGCCTGCACCTGCGCATGCTCTATATAGAAAACAAAGGTATGTAGCTTTTTCTAATAAAACTGCAATGTTGCCGAAATATTGCTAATCTATGTGCAAAAATACAGCAATTTACGAAAGTATGGTTATTCCTTAATAAGCATGCATTTGTTTTTATTTTTAAATTAAGTATTTCAGAGATTTTTTAAATTTACAAAAATATGGTAAATATAAAAGAATATGTATATATATTTAGAATAATACAAAAAATAAAATTATTTTAAATAAAATGTCACTTTTACCATTTTTGGGTCTGTTTTTATATCTTTATTATAACAGATTTATGTATTACATATATTTTTTCTTGTTATTTTTTTATTTCTTTTATGTAAAGCATCCTTTAATAATTTGAAAATATGTTAACGATAATAATATTTACTTATACCTACAAAATATTTTAAAAATAAGGATAGTAAGTAATAACTCTTTATTATTTTTATTGATAACTTTAAATTACCAAATACGGTTGCTTAAAATTTTTGCCACAAAATTTTTCCTATAACTTTATAAATATTCTAATAATAGGGCGGTAGAAAAAAGGTTTTATAGAACCAAATGTACCACTTTTGCGTCGTTATTATTATACTAATAAAATTGTTTTTATTTTTTATAACAGTTTAATAACATAAATATAAAGCAAAACTTAACAGATACATAAGAGCATGTTAATATATTTTTTTGATACCTAACAAGTATGCATTGGTAACCTACTTTCGTAAATAGCAATGTACAAGGACAGTTTATTTTTTTATATTAACCCCCTCAGAGTTACTTGTTTTTGATTACCCATGTTCTATTTATAAACATAATTAAAGACTAAAAGTGCTAAGTTATCTTAGTGCCAAAATTAAAAATTCCCAGGAATCATGGAAATAACTAAAAATTATGCTGGACTTATGCGGGCCTCAAGTTTGGACTTCATTTGAAATTATTAAGGTAAAATTGGCATTGGTATCTCGTAGTGGGTACTGCCAAATGAAATATATTGATGGACAAAAGACAAAAATTTAATTTTGTCAATTCTATTCAAATATATTTTTTAAACATTAAGGATAGTCACGACAAAACTATTTTTGTTTTTCTATTATCAGTAAGAACAGAACTTGTTTTGGTTTCTTGGACCTTAAAATTTATTTTTAGTAGTATTTTCTTGGGGTTTTAGGTCCACTGGTAAAAAGAAAGTGTTTTTTTCTTTTAATTACATTTTTATTAATATGTAAAACGGTTCTGTCATGTTTTTTCCCCACCTTTCTCAGATACTACAAAGGAGATTCTTTTTAAATAAAACGGTATCATGGAAGACTAAGTTTTTAAAATATTTTTTTCCTTTTTGTAGTATCTGAGAAAGGTTAAAAAAAATCATGATTAAAACGGCATATTAATAAAAATGTAAAAAGACTTTCTTTCTACTAGAAAACTAGTGGACTTAAAACCCCGAAAACATACTACCAAAAAGAAATCATTTACTACATATACTAGGTGGTGAATCTCTAAACTGGCCATAGAAAATCCTATGTAATTTTTTAACCTTCAAATATTGGCTCCCTAATAATTTTACAACTAAATTTTATTAGATTATTTTAAAGATATTGATAAGATAAGCTTACACACTAAATTTTGTTATTTTCTAATAAGCCAATAAAAATTTAAACCACTTGTAAAATCCTTGCAAACTAGTAATGAATATATTGTCTTGTTAAGTTTCAAATTTTACAAACAGTTTCTTTTTAAATAACATTTAATTGAAATTTTAGAAAAGTAACAAAGTTTACTGTGTGGGATTATTTTTTTGTTATTAGGGTGATTTAAGCATTAATTTATAAAGTATATGTGCCAAAAACAGTACTATACTTTAAATGCTTTAATGCTTAGTTAATAGTTTATATAAGTTCTTCTTTTAATTTTAGGAACAAAAACTAATAAACTGTTCTCATTAACTAATCGGCTTTTTGTCTTGTTGTGGGCTGATTGTGCATTTAATTGAATATTGAATGTTAATCGTTATTTTATTGCTAAATACTGTGATTGTGATGTAGAAGTAGATAATAAAAATAATGGATAGGTACAAAACGGTGTATAGGAATATTTATTAACCCAAAAATATTTTTTACCAATTCTAAAATATACAGTGCGTTTAAAAAGTTCAGAAACGTACAATTACCAGGTACTTTAAGACTAAACTGAATAAAATTCTGGACTTCCGGGTAACACCATACTCTAAATTCTGTGTTGATATCGGCGATGTTGCCAGATCTTCAGTTTCGCCGAAATCAAATAATATTTTTAAACTTAAATAGGATACCTACTTTATTATTTTGTTATTGGATTTCCGCTATTTTAAATTTAAAAAATGTTAAAACATAACACTTGATTTTAGGAGTTAAACTAATTTAATTATTATTGTGCACTATTATTTAACCATGTGATTGTAGTTAATAAAGCATATAAATATTATAATAACATAAATAGTGCTCGTAAAATGTTAGAAATGGTACAAAAAAAAGTTAATCACTTTCAAAATATTTCTTGCTTTGGTAAATATTTTAGATATATGTGACTTTCTAAAATACATACACATTTAGTATAAAATATATATTCACTACCTACTTTAAATTTATTTAAAAATTAGTTTTTGTTTTAGTTTTTACGACCATTGAAAAAACATTTTTACTATAATTTTTATCTAGGTAATTAAGTAAATTAATTAAAATTATTTTAAACCTAAAAACCAAAAGACCATATATATGGGCGCCCGCAGAATGCAAACCAGGGAGTGCAAAAAAATTAAACATATGGTGAAGCAATAAAAAAACAAAAAAGAGCATCAAAAAAATGTCCTTATCCTTTGAAAAGCAAAAAAAAAACTTAATTTTTAGCCTTCAAAATGTACTACACTACTCAAAAGAATTATCGCATATGCTTGATTAATTTTGAATCGCCCTGTATGATTGCTGTTGAAAGGAGTAGTCAAATTTGTGATTATAAAATATCAGAAATGGGTAAGGGTATAAATTATTAACAAATGAAATTTCCCCCTTTTAACAGCACATTATATAGGGCGATTAGAAAATTATTCATTTTTTCAATTTTTTTACCACCCCGTAGGATTTATTGCTTACAGTAAAAAACAACGGTTAATATAAAGTTATAGCTTCACGTTTTCTTAACATTTTTATTTTTTAATAACTTAATTATTAAAAGATATTTGACATTTAAATCAAAGCATTTTTGTATTAAAGCTTCAAAAGAAATCGAGTATATGCGATAAATGTTTTGAGTAGTGTAATTCATACATTTTCCGACTACCCAAAGCCTGAGGTGTACACCCTTGCACCCCCTTCTGGCGCCATGACCATATATTTTATAACTTATATAAAATTTTTATAGAATAATATGTAAACCGGTCAAAAAATGAACCTGGCTACTCTGTTTTTTTTGTCTAAATTCAACGTCCATAACTTTTTTAAATGTTAACCGGTTTCTAAACTTTTTTGTCTGTTAAAAGAAAATTTTATTGGCTTTAAGTTACATGTGGCTCATTCTATAAACGTTACTAGGACTACGTTATACAAATTGGTAAATAAACAAGTCACATTTTTGACGAAGTTCTCCCAGTTTTACATAATTGATGAATACTTTGTTTTTACCACATAAGTGTATTTACTGTATCATTACCTCGGGACGTTTTCGCAATTTTAATTAAAAGTTGGTTAATAAAGAAATTACTGAGGGTTATTCAAAAGTAGTGCATTTTTGCCAAATTTTCCATAAATATTAAGATAGTTTCCTTAAAACAGCCAGAAAACCATTAAAATAGAGGCTATTGTGCCCAATCAAGATACGAATATTAAATGCACTAAAATACTCGAACGCCTTATACAGGTTGATTAACAATAAAGTAGAACACTGGGCAGCTGCAAATTTTTATAAGAATTTCTGAGTCCCAAATCTACAAAATCAAAAATGTTTTGTTATACCACGTGGGCGTTCTAATTAAATTAGTCTCTCAAGACGGTTTTGCAATTTTTATTAAAAGTGGAATTATAAAAAAATTACAGAGGGTTATTGAAAAGTAGTGCATTTTGAACCAGTTTTTAAATTTAATTGAAAGAACTTAGACAAAAACCTTAAATTAAGTACTGCTGTACCTGGTTAAAATAATTAGAATAAAGACGATTAAAAAATTATACAGGATGTGCAAAAATTATTTGGAGCAAATGTGCATCTAATTTTATGATAAAAAGTTTATATAAAACATAAGTCCAAAAATGCATTATTTCCAAGGTGGTAACTTAAAAAAAAATCAGCATTTTATTAATATCCTAAATATTCCATAACCGAAATTGGCAGTCAAAATTATTGTCCCAAGAGGTTTTCTTTTCAAATCTAAGTTTAACATATTAAGTCCAGTGGCGTCTCGAGCGACACCTAAATGAATATTTCTGATAAAAAAAGTACGCCACTGGCTTTTATATTTTGTTGGTATTTTATTTTATCTACACAAACTAAAATAAATTTCTTTTGGTTTTTAAAATGTTTTTGTATTATACTTACTTTTCAAAAAACAAATTAAACCCTTAATTGCATGGATCCCCGAAAAACGGGAGAATTTTAAAAACACTTATTTTTTTTTTTGGCTTTGATGCTATTTCTTATAAATTTGGTATTTGTAAGTGTTATTATATAATAAGTTATAAATAATTTAAAGAAAATTACTTTTTAAAGAAAATTTTCCCATGTTAATTGTGTGTTAAAGGGATATGCAATTAAGAGGTTTTTATTTATTTTTTTCTCTAAAAACTAAGCAGGTTACAAAAAAGATTTAAAGACAAAAAAAGGGTATTTTTATATTTGTTCAGGCGCCACATGAGACGCCACTGGACTTAATAAGTTTAATTAAGTTGAAGCCTAATAAGCCCCTTGTTGCAATTAAAAATATGTGCTTATTTCCATTTAAATCGGTTAAGGAATACTTAGAATGCTAATAAAATAGGGGATTATTTTAAAAAAGTATAACACCCTGTATCTTGGAAACAATACATTTTTGGACCTTTAAGGACGTTTATATAAATTTTTTAAATAAAATTAGCTTATAAATAGGTTCTTAAATTTTGCCGCAACAAAAGAACATTCTTTAAAATTTTTAAAATATTCAGCTGCCCATTTTGCTCCAATTAATTTTTGCACAATTTTTTATCTTTTTTTTTTTAATTATTTTAACCAGATACAGTATTCCCCATTTTAAGCTTTTTGTCTTGGTTCTTTCAATTAAACTAAAAAAATTGTTAAAAATGCACTACTTTTTAATAACCCTCAGTAATTTTTGTAATATTCAACTTTTAATAAAAATTGCAAAACCGTCCTGAAAGACTGATTTGATTAATATACCCATATAGTAAAAACAATACATTTTTTAATAATGTAGATTTGATACTCGGATATTCTTATAAAAATTACGGCTGTTTTAAGTAAATTATCTTAATTTATAGGGAAAAGTTGGCAAAAATTTGTTACTTTTGAATAACCCTTTGTAATTTCTTTAATAACCAACTTTTAATTTAAATTCCAAAAACGTCCCGAGGTAATGATACAGGTAATACACTTATGTAGTAAAAACAAAATATTCTTTAATTTTGTAAAACTGGGAGAACTTTGATTTTCGTCAAAAATGTGACTTGTTTATTTAATACTCTATATAACGCAATAAAACTTTCTTTTAAATACAAAAAATATTGAAAAATTGGTTTACATTTAAAAAAGTTATGGGCCGTTGAATTTAGACACAAAAACAGGGTGGGGCCAGGTTCATTTGTTGACCGGTTAGTTGGCCAGAGCGATTTTTATAGCTGTGAAGAAAGTTTTTTTTTCTTTAGCCTGGATACGGTATAATTCGTCTTTAGTTATAAAAATGGGGCTATTCTTAATATTTTAATATAAAAAATTAAGCTGAAAAACTAATTATTTTTAAAGAAAGTTTACAAGCATATTTTACTAACTACTTGTAGAAGATAACAATGTCGCATCAAGACCAAATAAAAAAATATTCTTTTTTACACTAAAAAAAATGGCTTCTTTCTAATCTGTCGCTAAAGAAGCTTTAAATTGCCGAAATACCTACCTACAGGGTGATTCCTAACCTATACGCATAAACTCGCAGAATAATTGCTAAGGTCAAACAATGGGTGTCAAATAAAAAAAAACGTGAATTCTAAGAACAAATAATGTCTAATAATGGAAAACAAGGTACTTATCTATTTTTTGTATAAATAATTTGGTTAAATAATTAGAAGCCTTAATTTTAATTTTAATGGCTGACATGCCAACCATCATTTTAACTTATTTATTTTTTTTTGTTTTTACGATAAACAAAATTTACAATAATAACTTGTATACGATCTTTTTTTCCATTATTAGTTATTATTTGTGCTCAAAGTTTAAGTTCTATTTTTATTTCAAATAATTCATTTTCTTCTTAAGTATTTTTTTTAATATTGGTCATTGTTTGTCCTTAGCAATAATTTCCCAAGTTTATGCGTATAGATTAAGAATTACCCTGTATACAGGGTGTTACAGAATGTTATTACAAAAAAATTAAGGGCTGATTCTACTATTAAAAATATGAACAAAAATTTATAAACAAAGCTCCGCAAATTCATTGTTCTCAACATACAGAGTGTTAAACTAGTAAAAAAATTTTTTTTCTATTATCCAAAATATCGTATACAAAATCTTGTTTTAATTTGGTAATGTTATTTGTGACATTAAGCACATGAAATTTTTGTGCTTCCTTAAGATTAAGTAAATTAAAACATTAGCATTTATGTGTCTATTTTTTTATCTTTTTAGTTTAAGAGAAAAAATAAAATATCTACTTTTTGTTGTTTTTAAAAGTGTTAAATTTTGTTTTTAAATGTTTATTTTTGTCATGATCACCTGCTGTAACAAACATATTTATAAAAGATATCTCTTTGAATCGTAATACAATGAAAGGGCTGAGATTCTGTAAGAAACATGGGAAAAGAGAGCTGTTTTTATCTGTATATATAATAAATAACAAATTACCGATTCTATAATCCACTTTCGGTCATGATCGAATCATTTGAACGGGAACCGAAGTTAAAAAGGAAAGAAACACAAATTTATGTCTCTTTTTAGCATTTATCTTTGTCTTTTACTCTTTAAAATATTGTTTTCTTTTCTAACAGAAACAGAAAAACTATCTATTTCAGAATATGACTTTTGAAAGAGATAAGGGCCTGAGATTCTGTAAGAAACATAAGAAGAGATATCTTTGTATCGTAATAAATGTCAGATTACCGATTCTATAACCCACTTTTGGTCATGATCGGCTTAATCGAATGAGAAATGGGAACCGAGGTTAAAAGAAAAGGGACACATATTTATATGTCTCTTTTTAGCACTTATCTTTGTCTTTTACTCTTTAAAATATTTTTTCTTTTCTAGCAGAAAGAGAAAAACATCTATTACAGAATACAACTTTTGAAAGAGATAAGGGATCTTTTCCTTTTCTCTATCTATATTTTCCTTTTCCTTATGTTTCTTACAGAATCTCAGCCCAGATTACCACTTCTGTAATCCACTTTCGGTCATGAACGACTTAATGCAGCATTGCAAAAACTTTTTGTTTAACAAACTATGGTTTATATATTGTTTTAACATTTTTTACCAAAAAGAGTTTATGATTTTTTCAGGTTTTTTTGAAAAGTTTAACACCATGTATCTAGAGTACGAAAAATTTCGGATTCATGTTTATATGACCTTTTTTTATATTTTCCAATGTCGAATCGTATGTTTTTAACAATATTCTGTCACATCCTGTATTTAGGCTGAATAAAAAAATATAGTTTTTTTATAGACTAGATAATATAACCCTAGTTTTATGTACCCTAATAATAATACATGTATTAGGTAAAGCAGAAGACGATAAAAATATATAAACTTAATGATATTATTTTTTTAATTGCAAAAGCAATAAAAAAATTAAGAACAACGACCAAATTTTTATTTAAAACGGTAATTGTCATACTAAAAAGTAAATAGTGAGAACGTAGTGTTTTAAAAATAAATATATTTTTATAATTATAAAATTTAAAATTTTAATTTCGTTTACAAAATTAATAATATATATTTAATTGCTAAAATCATATATTTACATTTTACGCAGAATTACTTTCATTTGCCCATAAATTTTAAAAAGTTAAATTTGAATTACCATGTTTAATTCAATATTATATATCTATCTATACAGGGTGTCCAGTACCTCAACCGACAAACTTTAAGAGGTGATTCTACATTTAAAAATAATAAAAAACTTTGTATAAAGATAGGTCCAAAACGTCTTAGTTTTTAATTTACAGGGGTTTAAATTTTAAAAAATGATCGTTTTTCCATTATAACTTTTATACCAACTAAAATATTTTTAAGAATTTTGAAATAGATCTTCTTTGCATCAAAACACATTTTTTGACATAAAAGAACAAAATAAATTTCTACCAGTGTCGTCCATAAGGGGTTTAGGGTAAATATTTTTAAAGTAAAAAATGCTACACCTCTGCATTTTTCTAAAATAAAAACCTCTTTTTAAATTTCCGTTTAGTTTAGAACCTCTTGACTTTTTTCGTTGTATAAACGATTTTTGCATAGACAAATCGCATTGTCATTTCGTATTGTCAAAATCAAATTTTACAGGTAAAAATAACCTTTGTTATTTATTCTTCAATTAGATAGAGATTTGGCCCTGTCAAGAAATGGTTCTTATTTATTGACATGAAAACCTTACATCAAACAAAAAGTCAAAAGATCAAATTTGTTTTAAACTAAACGAGGATTTAAAAAATGCATTTGCGTATCATTTTTCCTTAAAAATATTTACCCCAAACCCTTTATGAGCGACAATGGTAGAGATATATTTTTTTCTTTTATGTCAAAAGATGTTAGATTTTGAAATTTAAAAAAATATATATTTTAATTGGTACAAAAGTTATAATAAAAAAACGAGAATTTTCAAAAATTTTAACACTATAGTTTAAAAACTAAGACCTTTAGGACATATGTTCATATGAAGTTTTTTCTTATTTTTCATTGTAAAATCACCCCTTAAAGTTTGCCGGTTGAGTTACTGGACACCCTGTATAATAAAAGAGTTAAAAATTTATATAATTAAAGATTTTTAAATTTATATTTTAAAATAACTTGCTAAAATCTATAAACAATAAAAATTCTAGTCTATACTATGCGTTTGTAACGAAGTAAAAAAATATATAAAGCACTATAAAAATAACATATATTCTTTTTAGACACTTCAAGTCTATTATTATTTTTTAAGAACAGGTTTGTTAATTTAATTTTTAAAATTTAAATAGGTTGGGTATAAGGTAACCTATAATAACTATATAATTTTGTAGATCTTTCTCGGGCCAACGTTAAATTGCTCTACAAAAACAAATTATAGCACAAAGGATTACTTACAACTTATCTAATATAAGGCTTATCTTGGTTTACATATTCTAAAAAAGTAACTTCGGCTACGCTTGCCAAATTACTACTAATGGGGTTTTATTTGGGTACATTATTTGAAATAGTAATTTCTTTACAGATATTAATGGTAGTAGTTTTTTGTTATTTAGGTTGTTTAAATTTTATACAATTAATGAGAATAAATATTTCTTAAGGTATATTATTTTACTTACTAATTGGATAATGGTCATTTTCAAATAAACATAAATGTAATTATAAATTTTTATCCAAGTAAGGGTTTAATTTAAGACTATGTAGTACAATTCTAATACATTTACAGGTATTATTTTGCGATTTAAAACTGGACTGCAAACTAGAAAATAAAGTAAATACGGTTTATCTATTGAAAACAAAACTGCTTTAAAAAATAAAGGCTTTTATTCAAAATAAAATTAAATTCGTGTAAACATGGAGGTACTTTTTTAAAACATTTATAAAAAAAAACTTTATTAAGTAATATTTATTATCATATGGAAGAACTTTATCTTACATTATATTTTTAAAGATTATGTTCTTTAAATGTTGACCTTAACTACACCTTACATGGTCTGTTCTTAAGCTTAAATTTCCGAGCGCCAAATCGATTCGTCAGAATCATCGCGTACACTTACAACTACTGCTGCTATATTTTTGCACTACGTGCTGGATGTGACTCATTTGGTCAAGGATTATTCAATAATGAAAATTGAAGTTCAAATCTTTGTGATGGTTTAGCGAATAGTCAGCACAGTAGGTCGATTATGCATGGACTATAAGTTGCCTAAAGCGCACGAAACACATTTCTCGGAGAATGATGATTTTCATAATACAGTTAAACAAATATTAGACGTTGTGCAGAGGGGTAAGTCTTTTCGCGATAAATTGCCAAACAGTACTGAACACAAATACCATGACAGTTTGAAATTTGGACCTTCTCATCTATCTAAAAATACCGTCTAGAAAAAGTACCTCTAAATAAATCACCCCTTATAATATATATATATATATGAGTATTGAATATATGCGGCATTGAGAGAACTTGGGCAGACCGTTTCAGAAATTAAAATGATCTTTAACACATATTTTCAAAAGCATTAAACTTATATATATGTATATCAAATTCAAAGAACCAAACCCTGATATAATCATATTCCACACCAACCCTAATAAATAAGTTCAATGCTATTAAAAATAAATGGTAAAGCTCATAATTTGATTTATGGGATGAATCATTTTGATTCTCAATGCCTTATTTTTGTTTTTATTATCTGCGATAAAATCTAATGGGTTTTAAAATAAACAACAAGTTAAATAAATTAGTTCTAAACAACGACAAAATAAAATTTATCTGAATTAAACAGACTGTCCACGGATGTGGTTTACAAAGGAACAATTGGACCAAAAATTTAATTTTTGAAAAAAGTAATTCGTTATTATATAATTTGCTTGTAAGAGAAATAGGATTCACAAAGAGAGTTTATTTTGTATACAGGCTTTGCAAAAACATAATTATTCTCCAAGAGTAAACTACCTTTATTTTTTTATTTTTAAGCAAAATATCATTTAGAAAATGTTGTTTTAAAAAGACATTTTAAATGATTTTGTTCATGTCACAGGGTTATTAAAAAGTTTTATAAAACTAATTTAGGAGTTATATTTATTATAGTTTTTTTTCAAATAAAGTATCGTAAAAAATTCTTACTGCTTTCTAAACTTCTACACAACACAATTTTTCAGCTGTAAAAGAATGTAGTTAAGGCGTTTTCGCCAAAATATGGAGTTCAATAAAAATTTTGTGTTATTTTTTTATTGATTAAACATAATATTTCAAACACATTTTTCTTAATGACATTTTGCTTAAAAATGAAAAAAAAAGTAGTTTACTTTTGGAAAAAAAGCATAATTTTTAAGTTTTTTCAAACTCTATTTTTTTACAAGCAAACATTTTTGTGAAGAATGACTTTCAAAATTAAATTTTGGCTATTGTCCTTGTTAACCCCATTTGTGGACACTTTAAATATATTATTTTTTTAAATGACATCATTGTCATCAAACAACTAAAACAATTGAAACTTTTGGTACCTAAAGATATTAAAATTTAAAACGCGTTTGAAACACAATAAATTTTAAAATTGAGATAATAAATGAAAATGTACATGTGAATTTTACAGCATAATTAATGTACGGGCTAAAGAACAGGGTATAACAGAATATTACATATATTAAAGTTCCTTTGAACATGGGTCTGCAAATTCTTTGTTCTCAAAAAGCAGTTTGGTAAACTTGGAGACTATATATATATATATATATTTTTCTTTTAATATCTGAAATATCCTTTAACCAATTTTGTTTAAATTTGGCAATTTTATTTAAAAGATTAAGAAGGTAATTTATCATTAACTTAACTGCATTTATCAAGTCCATTGGCGTCTCAAGAGGTAACTAACGGAATATTTCTAATAAAATTGTACGTCACTGACTTTGTTAATGTGTGTTAAATGTTTATGCTTTCTTTAAATTAAGCAAATAAAAATACAGCCTTAATGTCTCTTAATTTTTTTGTATCTTGTTTAAGAAAAAACATAAAATCCACTTAATTGCATATTTTTATATCGTAAAAACACACACTGCCGGTACTTTTAGTTTTAAAAATTAGGTTTTTTTATTTTTTATTAGCAATTGTATAACAACAACAATAAATACTTATTTATATAAGGTTCATATCCATTCTAACAATTTTTACTAAAACAAATGTTTTGATGTTTTTCAGTTTTTGAAAAGTCACACAGTCAAAATACACCCTGTATCTTTAAAACAAATAATTTGCAGATCCATGTTTATATAAAGTTTTCTTTACATTTTCTGATATAGAATCTTACTTTAAATTTTTAGCAACGTTCTGTAAAACCCTGTATATGAACTACATTATACCGAAGGAAAATGTTTGCATTAAATTAATTAAATACCTACTGCTCATTTTACCAGCAATTAATTTAAAATTACATTACCTAAGGTAATTTAAGTTTTTACATAAACAACCATCCTTCATTAGTGAATACAGTACAGTTAAAAACAACGATGTTGTTACGTAAATTTATACAAGGTAAGTTTATTTTAATGTTTTGGTACAGGAATCTCGGAAACCTCTGCAGCTACAGAGGATAGTTAAATGCGGAAAGAGTTGTAGTTTTAAGAGTTTAGTTCAAATCACTTTATGTTTTGTCCCAAAAATCATTACTTACTAGATATTTTCAAATAAAAACAATATCTTTTTTACCAATTACTTTTTTCTGTAGCTCAGTTATTATTTTAAATCCCAAAAGTGTAAATAGAAAACTTTTAGATAATTATCTTCTTAATAAAATGGTAAAATCTGATATTTTATATATTACTTTGTTTTTAGGCTACGACATACGCATTTTTTAAAATGGAAACTATAGTTGGCAATGACATTTTTAAAAAGGCCATGGTCTAAGTTTTCCAACGATGTATTACAAGATATAGGTACTTTAAATAAAGAAATAACGTAGTTTTTAACATAATTATTTTAAGTTTATTTTTTTATGTCATTTAGCTTCAACAGTTGAACTAGTTTTATTAACAATGAATTTTCTTTTTATCTTATTCAGTACTGTAAATGTTTTAAATTTATTATTAAAAAAATAGGATTTTAACCATTAAAAAAATGTTTAGGTTTTAATTTTTTAAAGTTTTTTCAAACGTTTACGATTAATGTCTCGTAAACGTTTTAAAATTTTAAATATGTTAAACTTTAAAAACCAATTGCCTAAAATAAATTACTTTAACTAACAAATAACAAGGAAATCAATTCAACTGTTAAATTTTCTACTATAATATTCGAAATAGTGCTTTAAATTATACTAAGTAAAAAGAGGAGCAGTTACTATTTAAAAATTATCGAAAATTCCACTATTATGATCTATACCAATGCTATATTTTTTTAAAACCAAATTTGTTGCCTTTCGGACACAACGCCTATGCGTTATAATCTTGAAATAATTATTTTTACGTGAACTGCATCATCAAAGACATATAAAAGTTAAAATATTTATTGGAAAGGCTGTCAAAAAAGAAAAGGCATTTTCAACAATACTAGTTTACTTGTTTTGCAGCAAACTAGAAAAACACACAAATTTAAAAATTATTAAGTCGAAAACTACGGTTATTTTTATTTAAAATAAATCTTGTTACACATCGTCAAAAAGTTTATAACAAGGCCTTTAATAAAACACTACAGTTGGCTGGTTTCCATTTAAATAAGTACAAGTTTATGTCGTAGCTCAAAAACGGTGTGTGAGTTATATTAAATATCGGATTTAACTGTTCTATTAAAAAATATATTTCCTACAAGTTTTCTGTTTATATCTTTTATTTAAAATAATAACTAAGCTACAAAGAAAAATGAATTTGTGGAAAAACGGTTTTTACAAAATATCTAGTAAGACATGATTTTTTGAACAAAAAAAGTGACAAAAACTCTGCTTTTAAAAACTTGCTTTTGGAAAACCCTGTACTAAACATCGAAAAAAACTCCTGTATAGTTTCCTATAACCCTGAAAATAGACTATAATTAAGTAAATACATTTTAATAACTAAGAGACAGAGACACTAAAAACTTTAATTTACTTAAAAATATTGAGATTAAACCAGTTTATTATTCTATTTTACCATAAGACACTCATTAACAAGGTTTTATAATCTCTTAATTTAAAATTATTATTTTCTATGATATAAACAAAGTTTATATTTACAACAGGGTATTTTTAAAAATCTCATAATTTAGGTATTTATGATAAACAGCATAGGTTGCAATTGTATTGAAAGTATTTCTTAATTCGACTTTAAAATATTTAATGCTCAGATAAATAGGTCGAACAAAATGTATGCCCAAGATCGATCGATGCAATTGCAAGCTACCGTAAATATTTAACGTAAAAATGTATTTACTTTTAATTAATATTTGTAATTTCAGGTATACCAGAAGGTACGTAGTTTTAAGCAAATTTTAAATTGCTGTATAAAAATTGCTAGTCTCTTTTAATTCTTTCTCTTTCTCTTGCTTCTTTAGATATTAGACATTAATTTTTCACTCTCTATTTTCCACTTGTATTTGTATTATTTTAGTTAATGTAAATATTCAGGTAAGGTAAAAGGGATATGATGCATCATTAAGGTAGCAATAAGTAATTTTGTATTTTATATAAAGAAGCATTTAAATTATTAACATTTATTTTAGAGATCTAAACCACATAAAATATTGATAAAATATATAATGTTGTGAAATACTTAGTAAAACCTTAAAAAACATCAGAGATAGGCTAGATGGGTAAAACGTTTGAAAGTTTCGGGTATAATGGTTGTCAACGTATATAATATTAGTTAAGCCATAACTCCAAGAGTTTTAGACATAATAAAATGGATGTAGACAAACAGTATAGGAGGAGGCGAGTTTTCGGGTATTTTTTACTTTCCAGTCACTTTCGGATTAACCGAGAATCGCTTGAATTTTAAGTTTTTAAATAGAACACCCTGTATATTTTGAAATTTTTCTATTACTGAGACAATTATCATTTAGAATTCGACATTTACAAAGTTTTGTACTTAAATTTCTTTTTAGTCTTTTTTCAAATTGCATCTAGATGACCATGATTGAATGCAAACTAACCTAAGGACTCCAAGTGATGTCAGGAGTATCATGGCCACCTGGATGCCATATTAAAAATGGCTTTAAAAAAATTAGGTAATCGTAAAAACATTTAAAAATGTCACATTCTGATTTAGAATTGTCTCAGAAATTCAAAAATAGTTAAATGTACATAATGTTTCTTTTAGAAAGGTAAAATTAAAGCCATTTTCGGTTAAACTGAAAGTAATTAAAAGTAGGAATTATGCAAGAACTCTCATCTTTTTATATCATTTACCTATAGCAAGTCTCATTTTGACATGTCTGATACTCTAGGAGTTATAGTTGTCTAATGGAGTTGTTGACACCCGGTATAGATAGGGTTTTAAGTAAAATCAATTTTTAAAAATACCCATTTTAATTTTTTTTTCTAAATTAAGGACCATTAAACGAATACATTAAATAGCGGATATTTTATAGGTGATCAAAAATTGTCTATGCTTTGATTGTATTTATGTGTGTATGTATGTTAGCTCATTCCAAACAACTTAATATTTTTCTCACAACTAAATATTTAAACTTGTTACTGTAACTACATAATGGTTTTATTTTATTTTTAAAAATCTGTATTTTTAATAATTGTTTGATTTGATGACAACGGCACACAAAAACAAAAACAAAAAATCTGTGCACCGGTCGCGACCTATCTGCGGGTATGTTTTTCGACCCGCCGCTGAATCCTAAGTTCAAGTCAGTTTAGTCTTGGTAAACAATATATCGTTTTTTTATTATAGATTTTATACCAATAAAAATATTTTTAAAAATTTGGAAGACATTTTCTTTGCATCTGAAGACATTTTTGCCACAATAGAAATAAACAAGTTTTTACCAGTGTCATCCGAAAGGGGTTTAGGGTAAATATTTTTAAAGAAAAAAATGGTACGTCACTGGATTTTTCTAAATTAAAAATTTTGTTTTAACGTCTTGTTGAGTTTAGAACAAATTTGATCTTCTGACATTTTTTTGTTTGATAAATGGTTTTGGCATAAAAAAATAAAAACCATCTTTTGGCATGGTCATTTTGTATATAATATCAAATTCTACAGTAAAAATAACAATTGTTCTTATTCTTTAATTAAATAGGGATTTGACCATGCCAACAAATGGTTTCTATTTATTTACGCGAAAACCTTACATCTTACAAAAAAGTCAAGATATTAAATTTGTTCTGAACTAAAAATATTTATCCCAAACCCCTTATGGACGACATTGGTAAAAATTATTTTTTTCCTTTTATGTCAAAAAATGTTTCCGAATGCATAGCCTTCCAAATTTTTTAAAAATATTTTAATTGGTATAAAAGTTATGATAAAAAAACATGATTTTTAAAATTTTTAACACGTCCCAGTTTAAAAACTAAGACATTAAGAACATGTGTTCATAAAGTTTTTTTCTTATTTTTCATTGTAGAATCACCTCTTTGTCGGTTGAGTTACTGGACACCTTGTATAGTACCTAAGTACATTTTATATTACTTAGACATGTCAATAATTTATTTATTTCTATTTAATTTATGGCTAAGTAAAGCCTATATTTTGTTTTGTATTAAAAACATCGTAAATAATTTGGAAAAATTTTAATTAATATTAGGTTCAATAAAAAGTTTTCAATATTAGGGCACTTTACTACTCTTTATATGCTTCCACTTTTATCCTTATGTAACCGAATATGTAACTCGGACCCTAAATGAATTTTCAGAACATGTCAAAACGTTTTTACCGAGTCGGGTCTGACTAAATTAAAAAGTTTAGTACGACAAGCAAAGGGGATAATTAACTACGCGACATGGTAAAAACAATGAAATAAAAAATTACAACTGGGTTAATATTGGGGTAAAAAATGTTTGCAGAAAAGTTTTATACTCATTTTAATAAATCAGGTAATATCTACTCTGTTTACTACATATCAGTGTTTTATACACAAGGTGTCCGGAAAGGTGAGGTCAAAAATGATAGAGTGATAGAGTGAGCCGAAATATTGTTAGTACTTCATATAAAAAAAGTTCTAACGTACTTCGTTAGGGAGATATTGACCTTCAAAATGAGTATAAAGAACCTTATAACTTTAAAACTGTTGCCACAGTACCAATGATATTTGAGCAACTTAATATCATCATACTAGTGCTTCTTCGCTATTGTGTAAGTTAAAATTATACGGGGTGCGACGTTTTTTTTTCATTTAATATACTCATTTTTAACACAGGTGACAAATTTACCATTTTGCTTTGACCGTTTAATTTCTTCATTATTTATGTACAAAAATGTATACCTTATTTAAGTCGATATCTTGTGCCGTGTTTCATTAAATCACATTTTAAGTCTAGACAAACCACCACTTTGTATGTAATTAAAAATTCCATTTTTTTTAGAAAATTATTAAGATATGAAATTTAAAAACAGCTCTACCTGTAATATAAAATTTAAAAGGCTCACAAACACCATTTTTAATAATTTTACCACATTTATCGATTTAAAAAAATATTACAGGCAAAACGCTGGTATGTCTGGATTTAAATGTAATTTTTTGAAAAACGGTCCAAGATATCGATTTAAATAGGGTATACCTTTTTGTAGAAAAAGAAGAAGAAATGAAACGGTCAAAAGAAAATGTCAAATTTGTCATCTGTGGCAAAAATGCATATTATGTCACAGACAAATGGTTATTGTAGGCAAATGGATTGTGCCTAGGCAAATGTCTTTTACCATGGCAAATGGTGCCTAGTCAAATAGCATTTGATTCTATTTACCTAAGCCGCCACATTGGGTGGACGTGGTTAGTCGTTAAATATTTATATTTTTAATCAAAACTTTAAAAATAAAACCCAAGAAGTTTGGTCTGCAACTGGATGATGTTATGGGCAGTAATCAAAAGGCATTTATTTTATTTAATATCTACGCTTTTTTGATGAAAAGTTTATTTTTGAATTGATTTCTTTAACAGCATTAGTAAAAACACCATTATTTTTAAAAAGGGGAGTCTTGTGGGATTTCATTTATAAGCTCCTGACGAGTACTTTATAACCCTAGAATATAAAGTGACTACCTTTTGTGATTTTGACAGCCATATTTATTAGATGTACTTAATGCTGTATTTTTAAAATCTCTTTTAAAGATCTTTTTATTGGTAATACTGGTGGTAATATACAGAGTGGGACCAAAAGTATACATTTAATAATGAAGCACTCTGTATATTATATTACTATTAAATATATCTTTTAAAGAGCTTTAAGAAAATACAAGATTTATTAGAAGATTGTTTACTTGTGCTACTAGTTTGAATATTGCAAATATAGCTTTAGTTAAACGTAAGAGCAATTTAAATTTTATAGTCGCATTAAATTTAAAATCCTATTTAATAAAACGATGTTTCATAGCAAAAATTTAGGTTTGGGGGCTGCCTATATAAAATTATATTAAACAATATTTGTAAAAATATGAAGATACAGTGATAATGTTGTTTCCAATATATGATGATATTCCAAGTACAACGACAGTACATTTGCACTTATAACTAAAACTTAAAACTTTAAAATATTAGGAGGTAGATGTTAAAAAGTAACAAATGGAGTGTCATTATACTCGGAACAAAAAATGAAAGTTAGAGTAGGTTTCGGCAAAATCGAATGTAATAGAAAACAAATAATTTGTAAAAAAATGGACATTTATGTCATATACCTCCGTACCAAATTTTATTTAGATATTTTAAATAATACCTACATAAGTTACTTGAGTGAGCACAGGCTAGAGACCCCAATATTTTGGGTAAATTTAAAACCACTAAAAATTGTTAGAGAGATAATTTAAAACCCTTTATGTGATATATCTATTGACTCCCTTCCCCATTTGATTTTTTAAAGTTTGTATTACGAAAACTTTGCCACAGAAGTGTGTCTTTCCAAACACTAAAATTGGCGTGTTCAGGATTTTTCCATAAGTGTACAAATAACAGAATTATACGGGGTACCTCATTATATTCAATTAAATTATTATTTGCTTTACAGGTTGTTTTTGTATTTTTTTAATTTGGCTATTTATTATATGGCTTTTTATGTTACGTTCGATTTTCTTTTATTTAAGTGTTTTTTTTTAATTTACCTTTATAAGAAATTTCTGACATATATTTTAATTTTTTTTAATTATTATTTATTAGTAAATGTTTAATGCTGTTGTCAACAGGTTTTATTAGCTTGGGTCATGTTCATTAAGAAGTTAATTTTAAATAATTATTTACATTAAATTTTACTTATTTGTGTATGTGTATTCCAGGATAGGTGTTACAAGAGGACAAATGGACCAAAAATTTTAGAATTTTTAAACGTCCCTTTGGAAAACTTGTTGCATGATCCAAAACTAATAAATACAAAATTTTACTTTAATTGGCATTATACAGGGCGAGTTATAACTAAAAATATAAAAAATGACCAAGAGCAAAATAAATTTATTTTAAAAATGGGACAAAATTATATAGGTAAATGTAGTAGAGAAATAAATTTTATGTCAAAATTTAAACTTAACGAACTAAAGTAAAAAAATATTTGTGTAAATTTTTTCTATACCTAATGCAATAACAATTTTTAAAATACTTAGTTTAAAGCAGCGAGTTTTAAAAATATATATATTTTTTAAAATTTTGTTCCCTTTGCCAATTACTTAGGTTGTAATGCGTAAAATTGACAATACCACTTTTTTACTTTTATCCAACACTTACATATAATATCTACATAATTGATCAGATTTTGAGGATATAAAGTGTACTATAAGTCACTAGTGAGCTAAAGTACCCTTTAGCTCACTAGTGAATTATAGACAATACAAAATTTTGTTGCTGGTGTTGACAATGACAAGTAACAAATAATGGATGGCGTTTTCAAATTATTTTCGATATTAAAAACGATTTATACGAAAGTGTTGAATAAAATTTTGTATTAGACACGTGAGTTATTACATATAAGTCACTTAAGAAAATTACCTCTCTCGCCCTTCGGGCTCGAGAGTTAAACTTTTCTTGCGTGACTTATATGTAATATAGCTCACTTATCTAATAAATAACTATTATGCTTTAACTTTAACTTTAATTTTGACATAAAATTTAATTCTCCACACCATTTACTAATACATTTTGGATTTTTTTAAATAAAATTAGTTAAGTCATGGTCATTTTTAAAATGTTTGGTTATAAATCCTATATAATAATAATAATAACTCAATAATACCAATTAAAATAAAATTTCGCATTTATTAGTTTTAGACCATGCGACCAGTTTTCCCAAAATTTCGTTTTAAGATTTAAAACATTCTGGTCCATTTGTCCTCTTGTAACACCTATCCTGGAACACACTGTATTTTACACTGAAATACAAAAAACTTATATTTTTGTTTTGAGATAAAAGCTGTGTGTGAAATTTAAGTATTGCTGATATTTTAATAACATACAGTGCTTATTATTAGTAGGAGATTAATCAATTTAAAATAAAAAAGAGAAGATTAAACCTGAAATATTTATCGTTTTGCAAAATGTACACCGATAACTAAAGGAATAGTAAATTACATAGGATGCCAGAACTAAAATGAAAGGCTGGCTTTACGTAACAAAACCATATATTTTAAAACATTTATTAAAGAATCTCTCTAATAGCTTAGGTGGAATAGCAGTAGAAAAGGTGAAAAAAAATTGCCTTACAGAAAACTATTGGTATAGTTTTGTTAGGTGCATTATTGTAAGAAAAATACTTCCGAACCAAAATAATGCGTTAGGGGTGAAGGGTGGTGCTTTTAAGGGGTAAAAATGTTTTTTTGCAATTTTACGCTAAACAGAAAATTCTATCAATAAAAGTTAAATGTGAAAGTTGTCGACATTAAAAAAACCAACAATTTATGTCATTACCATTTTTACCCTAACCTCAAAAATTTTTGAGAAAAGTAGAAAAGACTGTTTTTTGGTTTTTAATTTTTATCTTATACAAAAATAGTTCGAATAAGCTAAAATTTGTAGCAAATATGCTTTTTGGCACTCCTAATATACTGTATTTTTTTCATCAATAAATATTTGGCCGTTATTATGAAAACCTGTTTAAAAAAAGAAATTGAACATTTTCAACCGCCATTTTGATTTAATTTTTTTCATCAAAAATAGTTCGCTAAGGGTTTATTTTTTCGTTTTTTTGTTAACTTTTAATAAATGCAAAAAAACAAAGTAACTTTAATCAAATAAAATTTGAAAAAAATATAAAAACACACAATATTGACATTTTCATTATACTCGTACATTGTGTTATTTTCGTTAAAAAATCAGTACTGTTTATTAAAAATGTAATTTTTAACGAATTTTTGAATACAATTAAAAATTATAGAATCATTTTTAAATGTGAAAGTTGGATTACAGGTATACAGTGTGACCCAGAATTGGTGATACAAGGGACAAATGGAACAAAATATTAAATCGGCATTTCAGAATAACTAGTCGCATGGTCTAAAACAAAGAAATACAAAATTTTGCTTTTATTGGTAATATACAGGGCAAGTTATAACTAAAAGTATGAAAACTGACCTAGTGTAAGGTACTTTTATTTTTATAAATAGAACAAAATTGTATAAGTAAATATTGTAGCAAGAAATTTGCATTAAAATTTTTACTTAAGCATTAAAGAAAAAAATATTTATTGTCAATTTGTTTTTATATTTTATGCAAGTGCATAGCATATTTAAGTAAATAAGCAGACAGCACACCATCGCGGAACGGAATAAAATGGAAGCAAACGTAAATTTTAAAAGCATATAACTAAGTGGGAGTCCGAAGACTATTACGGATCGGAATACCGAGAAGCTCTCATTTAGGTTTATGCTTTTAAAATTTCCGTTTACTTTCATTCCGTTCCATTTCGCGATAGTGTGCTGTCTGCTTATTAAAGTGAATAACATGTAAAAAATTGACAATAAACTTTTTTTTTTAATGCTTTAACTAAAAATTTTAATGTAAAATTCAGTTTTCTACAATATTTTTAATAAAAATTAAAATACTTTACACTAGGTTATTTTTCATATTTTTAGTTATAACTTGCCCTTTATATTAACAATTGAAGCAAAATTTTGTATTTCTTTGTTTTAGACCATGCGACCAGTTTTCCCAAAATGCCGATTTAAAATTTAAAAATTTTGTTCCATTTGTCCTCTTGTAACACCAATTCTGGGTCACACTGTATATATTATATTTCTGAACTTTTAAAAATATTTAAAAAAACTTAAAAATTACAATTTTAATAAATAGTACTAATTTTTTAACGAAAATAACACAATGTACGAGTATAATGAAAAATGTCAATATTTTTGTTTTATTTTATTTAATTGAAGCATATATATTTTGAATATAGTGCATATAATTAAAGTTAACAAACAAACAAAAAAATAGCCCCTAGCGAACCATTTTTGATTTTAAAAAAATTGGATCAAAATGGCGGTTAAAAATTTCTTTTTTTTTAAGTAAGTTTTCATAATAACGGCTAAATATTTATTGATGAAAAAATTCAGTACTTATATTAGGTATTGTAAAAAGTATATTTGCTTTAAATTTGAGCTTAATTAAACTATTTTTGTAAAAGATAAAAATTAAAAACCGAAAAAACAGTTTTTTCTACTTTTCTCGAAAAATTTTAGGTTAGGGTAAAAATGGTTATGACATAAGTTGTAGGTTTTTTTAGTGTCAACAACTTTTACATTTAACTTTTTATAATAGGATTTACTGTTTGAAATTGCAAAAACCATTTTTACCCCTAAAAGCACCCCCTCCTTTCACCACCTAACGCATTATTTTGGTTCGGAAGTATTTTTCTTACAAAGTTATGATGCACTTAACAAATCTATACTAATAGTTTGCTGTAAGGCATCTTTTTTGCAATCAGGTATTCCGCCTGGACTAAAAGTATTTTTCAGTTACATAAATGATGTACAATAAAATTTAGGCAGTGAAACCTGGTTTGCATATGTATACCGGAAAAAAAATTATAATAATCAAACAAGCTAATTTTATGATTTTTTACTTTTCTAAATTAATTATTGCAATCAGGGAATTACCCATAATACCTATTTAAATAAAAATGGTCCACAGTAAACACATAACAAATCAAATAATTTTATATAGCTGTATTAGAAAATAATTTGTTTAGACTTTTAAATGTACTTTTTAATCGTAAAACTCCCTTTTTTGTTAGGAATATAATAATAGCCGGTACAAATTAATCCAATTTTAAAGAAAAATTAGTAAATTATTAACTTTATGTATTTATTTAAGCCAAAAGACCTTTTGTAATGCTTAAAGTTTAAGTCTTACACGTTTGAAAAATATTTAAAAAAAGAGTGGTTAAAAACGTCGAAATAATTAACAACATAACTTAAATGTATTTTTTTATGATTTCTTTAAACAAAATGCTACATTTAAATAGGTCTGTAAAAAATGAGATTTTATCTATTTAACTTAAATGCGCCATAATTAGGACAATTATGCTTAGTAGTAAAACATGAAATAAAACAAAAAATTAAATAATATGACACACAACAAACTAGCGACTTAAAAGCGGAAAATTCATAATGCTGTCGCAGTATTATTTGCAAAAAGTGGTTAGTTAAATTTATGCACATACACTTTTATTTGCCAATGATTTAGAAAAAGATCTTCTTACCTATGATATTCACACCTTCTTTTTTAAATAATTTTTAAATAGTAGATACATCATAGAATTTACTTTATATGTTTTTTTAATACTTTGTTAGAATCATAATATAATGCAGTAACAGTAAATATGCTTTAAAATAAAGGTTTTTAAGAAACATATTTTTTTGTGTTTATTTTTATAAAACATAGGAAAAGTCTTTAATATATTTAATATATTATGACATATTTACAATATTTAATCTATTTAATATACAGCGTGTCTACTTAAGTTCGCACCATAGGGAAAACTTTTTTATCATTGATTTCACGAAAATAGTTATTAAAGGAAAAGTTCTGCATGGTATAGAACTTAACTTAAGCATACATTAATCAGATATTATTTTTTTGCAGTAATATATGAGGAATGTCAAAAATATGAATTTTGCTTATGAGGAAAGTATACCTCAATTTATCATAATTACGAAAATTTTTATAAAGAAATGACGTTCAGGATTAAAAATAATATTTAAATATCCATACTTGTTTATTTTATTAAAAAACTTTTTATTTTTATGTATTCAATGCAAATTAACGTTTATACATTGGTCATATTTATTTAATATGAAAAGAAAGCTTAAGAACTGTCAAAACGGCAAAAATTAACAGAAACGCTCGTTGTCGCAGAAAATGTTACAAAAGTTATTCCTTTTAAATGAAATAATTTGCATATTTGAAAGGATTTTTAATATTAAACATTTGTTTTTTATAAAAAATTTCAATATTATGAAAAACAAAGGTACTTTCTTCTTGAGCCAAATTTATATTTTTTGACATACCTCGTATTCCTCTGCAAAAAATTAATATCTGATAATTGGGTTTAAGACTATGCAGAACTTTTTATAAAGAATGACTTTTTTCGTAAAATTAATAATAATAAAGTTTTCCATATGGTGCAAACTTAAGTAGACACGCTGTATTATATATGTTTTATTTATTTGATATATGTATTTAATATACCTAGTGTCTTATTCACAGGTGATCCCCCATAACTTTTTACCTTTTACAATTGAAAAATAAAATTTAGTAGCTATATAGTTATTTGACATACTTGTGAATTGGTTGATCTATTCCTTTGTTTTCTGTTACTTCCGGTTAAGCTAATAAAAAAGAAGTGAATACATCAACCAATTCTAAAATTATGTCAAATACCCACCTATCAAATGTCATGTTTGTATCTTAAAAGAAAAAAAAGTTATAGGGGAACCACCTGTGAGAAACACCCGGTATTTTTTCTATAGTCTAGAAATTGAATTAAACTTCGTAATTATTCGCTGACAGCTTTTCAAGTAGTTTATGTTACTTTCTTTTAGATATATTTGGAATGCATTGCTACAACACAGGCTTTTTATATTCAAAAAATATTGCTTGAGAACTTCTATCCAGTTTTGTATTGTATTTTAGCAAATTTTGGTAGTTTATAAAAGTTTTAAGCAATATTGGTTTCTAAAGAAAAACCAGCCGTGAGATTTTTGTAAAGGCTAATTATACAGGGTTAAGAAGAATTGACGCATGCATTAAAAAATCCCAATTTAACATATAAATTTCTACAAACATGGGTTCAATTTTTAATCGTAATAAAAATATAAAAATTAAAAAAAATCAGACGAGAAGGTTTTTTTCTTATTTCTTATTGTATAATCACTTCTCAAAGTCTCACTCCTTAAAGTTTCCTGATAGAGTTACTACACTCCCTGTATACAACACACCTTTCCGTTCACCTGTCAGCTACTTGTGCTCATCGAAAACGCCTGTCAATGTTTTTTCAAACCTCACTGTAACTGAACAAAATCGTATATAAACAAACGTCAACAAGTCTATTTTTCTAATTTTATCTCTAGTTTGGCCACTTTAAATTGAGAAAGACACCTTAACAAAATATGTAACACATTGGTTTAAAAGTTAATAACCGTTTTCATCACAATAAAACAAATATTTTATTGGTTTAAAATGTCAGTAACCATGGTTATTTACTAGGCATTTTTCTCTGTGCTTTCACTCATATTTTTAATAACTTATAACTTGGTAACTACTTTCTTATAATAATAATTATAACTCCACTTACGCCCTGATGAATAAGTTTTATGCTATTAAACATACGCGCTAAAGCACTTGATCTGTGGGATAATCCAGTCTGGTTCCTAACTCCTTATATGAGTCTTTTAAAGTTATAAAATTAAATCAATATGACCTAAATTATTACCCTTCATTTTTAAGTCAATGTTCTTTGGTATTGAATATGACTCAAGTCGCAGACATCATTTTATAAATTTTCTTTTAAATCCAAAGTCTTGTTTAAATTAAAACGGTGGTTTGTATTAAAATGGTGTCATGTTGTTTTTCAATTTTGTTTTGTTTATTTCCAGACAATCATACGCTGTTTTATTCTTTTTACAAAAGTCTGTTTAGGCCTACAAATACTTTTACTACATAAACATGGAACAGAATAATTATAAGAGCGTTAAAAAATGTTAAATAAATTTTTAATTATATCTAAAACACATCACATTTTTGTAATAACTACAGTACCCTTGTTACGTTAACGTTAAAAACTGAACTCATGTTAATGTAAATTTGTATGCTTATTTTAAGTCATTAAATATGAATCTTAAATATTGCTTTTGTCTCCTAAAACACTCTGTATACAGGGTGTTTTCCAATTGAATGTCAATATTAAAGGATTTTTGGGTTTATTTTAAGAAGAAAACTTCATATGAAGGTATGTCCTAAACGTCTTAACTTTTGAGATACAGAGTGTTAAAATTTCCAAAAAAATATTTTTCTTCAACTATTCTTTACCCAATTTTGTTTTAATTTGGCAATATTATTAATGACATTAAGGGGGTTATTTATCACTAACTTAATTATATTTAGTAAGTACAGTGGCGTCTCGAGAGGCAACTGAAGAAATATTTCCAACATAAAAATGGTACGCCACTGACTGTGTAAAAGTGTGTAAAGTTTTGTGCTTTCTTTAGATTAAGCAAATAAAAATACTGCTTTTATGTCTCTTAATTTCTTTTCGTATCTTGTTTAGTTTAAGAGAAAAAAAATTCACTTACTTGCATATTTTTAGACCATAAAAGAAGCATTGTGAATCTAAATTAGGTTTTATAATTTTTAATTAGCAATTATGTAACAAAAATAATAAATACTTATTTAAATAGAGTTTATATCCAGTATACCAGTTTTTACTAAAATGAAGTGTTTTCGAAATTTTTTGCTTTTGTTTTTAATTTTAACACCCTGTATCTCAAAAGTTAAGACGTTTAGGACATCATATGAAGTTTTCTTTTAAAAATAAACCCAAAAATTACCTCCTTTAATATCGACATTGAATTAGAAAACACCCTGTATATACAATAAAGTTAGAGGAAACTATTGAAATTTAGGTATTTAGATAAAATTTTTAATGTCATAATTATTACTAAAAATGGGTATATTATTATAAAACGATATTGTTTAAAATCAACTTATTCGCACAAGTTAAGGAAGTTGTGTATACTTCTTCAATTGTTCAGATTAAACACTTTCTTGCAAAGTAGTAAGTTTGATAATGGTATATCATATCAAACAAGTGTTATGCCATAGGCTCTGGGTAATAATACCCTGACTTGTTGTAGGAGAAAACTACAGAAGTTATTTAGAGCTTTTTAAACCAACTTTTAATAGCCTATTTTTTAAACAATGGTATAGACCATGTATAAATTAGAATATACAGGATGATTCTTAACCTAAACACATAAACTTGGGAAGTTATTGCAAAGAACAAACAATGACTAATAGTGCAAGAAAAAAGGAAAGTATTTTTAGTTTCTAAGATAACTAATTGTTTTAATAAAATAAAATTACGCAAATTATAAGGACAAATTACAAATAGTAACTATATTTATAATTAGGTAGTTTTTACACTTTACACTTAATAACATTAATCGGTTAAGATTTTTGTGCTTTATAAAAAAAAACAATAAACAAGGCATAGATGATAATGTTTGATGTTTCTAATAGTACACTGTACAATCAGTTGTGATTTTATTTTTACGCGATTAGAAATATAATTAGAGGCCTTTAATATTTCTGAAACGAAAAATAGGTCTATTCTTTATAATTAATTATTATTTGTCGCCAAAATACCATTTTTAAAAATAATTTTAAATAATTAGCTATCTTCCAGCACTAAAAACATTTTACAACTTGTTTTTTATTTTCAGTTATTGTTTATCCTTAGCAATAATAGTTATCTAAGTTTGCTGCGTATAGGATATGTATCACCCTGTATATGGCATACTGTTATAAATCCTTACCATATAGAAAAAGAAAATCAGAATACATAATAATACTGTAAGTTTCACATAAACAATCCTGAAATTTTCATAGGTCAATTTTACTCTAAAATATAGTATTTATGCATTAATTTTATACCTTAAAGATTTAAGCTTATTAAATTAATCCGTTAAAAAATAAAAGAGGGGGATACATTAACAGAAATACACAGTAAGTTTTAAGTTAACTTCATAGCGCTTTGAAGTTCTTTTTTGTTAATTTGTATTTTAAAACTTCCTTAACTAGTAAAAAGGTCCTTTTAAGTAAACTATAAATATATTTAAAACTTAAACAAGACAGATAAAGGTTCTTTACGTAATTTTTCCTCCTTAAGGTTTTCTACTGCACCTTATATTCATTTTCGTAAAAGTTTGGTTTGATTATTAATTGTATGCGCTTGACAGTAGTACGCTGTTTTAAATTTTGTTGTGCAAATTATTAAGTATTATTTACATATTTAATTAACAATTTTTCAGTATTATAAGCAGCTTTATAAGCAATACTTAGCTAATAGAATAAATTATCTTAGTAATTAGGTTAACATATTTTTGTCTTATTATTCTAGAGACCCCGCTATGGCTACTGCTTCAGATTTCTCCAATCAAAAACGAAAGGGATTTGGTTGTGCTATTTTTACTAACATTTCGGGATATCACAGCTTTAAAACAACCAATAGAAACAGACGATTCAAAAGGAGGTATGTATTATTTTTACATTGTTTTATTTAATCAATAAATAAATTAAATAAGTTTATTTAAACACGCATATCTAGTGAACAAAAGTTGTTACTTTCGTTCAACATTTTTTCTTCTAGGTTTAAGAAACTAATAAACATTTTACCGTATTTAGAAAAAAGCGTTGGCACTGGTTTTCCTTAAATAACCTGAAGTGCCCAAAATTAGCTCTGTTTTGTCTTTAAATGGCCATTCTATACAGGGTGATCAAACTTCTTCATTATTCAAGATACGATGTCGGTTAAATTAGTGAAGTTGTAGTATTTTTTCGCTATTTAACGTGCTGCCAACAGAAAAACAATTAAATATCAAGTTTTTGATATATTGCAAAAAATGTCACTTTTTAAATGAAACTAACCAGAACTAATCAGGACTATATCACCATTTGAAAGATCTATACAAAGAGTTTTAAAAAAGTGAACATTTAATATATCCTATTTGTATTAATTTCGAAATATGGCCATCCTCCGATTGAAAAAACATTTTTTAATAAAACCTTCTGTATGTTGCATTATCATTAAATAAATATTTTAAATACCTTTAAGAATATACCATAATTAATACGTCTATCTCTTTTAATTTTGCAAATATGGCCATTCAAATCTTAGAAAATGGTAGATATTATAATGTAAATTTTAACTAAGATACTAAACAAAGCTTTATAGTTTAGAGCTGTAAATAAAATGAAAATTTAACATAATTTTCAGATTTGGATGTCCATATGTCCAAAACTATAAAGAAAGAGTTGGATATATGACATGTGGTATATTCTTAAAGTCCTTAAAATATCCATTTAATGGTAATGCAATATACAGGATGTTTTATTATAAAAGAAATGTCAGTTTACTCGTTAAGTTCCGGGGATGGCCATAATTTCTAAACTATTAAAAATTGAATATATTGCATGTGAACTTTTTGAAAGCTCTTTAATAGACCTTTTGAATGGTGATATAATATACATTTAAAAAAGTACATTTATTTGCAATAAATTAAAACCCAATGTGCAATTGTTTTTCTGTTGGGAGCACCTTAATCAGCGGAAAAAATATTACAAGTTTACTAATTTAACCAACATCGTATCTTCAATAATAAAGAAGTTAGCAATAGTGCCGACTTAAGTTTGATGACCTTGTATACGGGAGCCGTTGGAATTTAGTTTACCTAACTAATAAAAATATATTTTTGAGAATTGTGCATGGCTAAAAAATGTAATAAAATTAATACAATTTTATGATTGCAAAATTATTTTTAAAATATATCTTTTATGCTTAACTTATGATTTAATGTTACTTTTTTAGGACTATCAAAATTTGCAAAATTGGCACGATCAGTTACACGAAGTCGATCAGTCCTGGTATCGCAATTCTCATCTCATTTGCCGAACCTCAAAGATACAACGAAACAATCGCATTTGGCACAAGTCAGTGTAAAAAACATATTTTTTTAAAAATGTATAGCTAATTTAAACTTTTTTCATGCTGCCATTGGATTATGCATGTTTTTGTTCTGATTAAAGATGATGAGTTTAAGTGCGGATATTATGCCTCAATATCGGCAAGAAGCTCCCAAAACCCCCGCACATTCTTCTTCATTATTGCGCCTTTAAGGCCATATGGGATTGGATTATCCTTTGTTTAACTTTTTATACTGCTATTATGGTAAGTTGCTAAACAGAAAAAATATAAAGGACTATTTGAATATATTAAATAAAAATGTACAGCATTTAACATAAACTGTTTTTATCAGAAGTCCGCATTTTAGGAAAGTTTGCCAAAAAGAAATGAAAATTTTGGTACCCAAAATTCATTTAATTTGAATAACGTAATTTTATTTTAAAAAATAAAATCTATGGGGACACAATTATTATTGTTAACTATATGAATTTACTTGAAAACTGTTTTACTATAATACCTATTACAATATTACTATGATGTTAAGTTAATTAATTGAGGTCTCTGAATTCTTTGCTGATTATTATGCAAGTATTGCAAAAACTTCTTTAGAAGATCATTTTGGCCAAAACCTGTCAAAAAAATGTTTGCCTATAATGAACGTTTCTTCCAGTTTTTACTTTAGGCCGACTAGTGCCGAGAAGTATTGAAATACATACATAACCTCAAAAATAAAAATAGCGTAGGACCTGATAAAATACCTACTAAAATAATTAAGTCAATAGCCAAGTATATTGCAGAACCACTTTCATACATTATTAATGTTTCTGTCAGTACTTGTAAATTTCCCTTCAGCTTCTTAAACTGGCACTTGTTGTCCCTATATATAAAAAAGGCGACCCCAGGCTTCGGAAATTACCGCCGAATAGCAATTTTAAATATAATTCCAAAATTTTTGAAAGAATTATGTTTGACCGCTTGTGTGAGTATCTTACTAAATTTTTCAGGTGGATCGATGAGAGGTCCGACCGCTGACTTCCTGGATGAAGTTTATCGTAGCTATATGAGGGAAAGTGTGTGGCCGGATTCTTTTTTGATCTATCAGGAATTTAATTGTCTTAATTGTGATTTTTAAAGAATAAATTACATTCTCTGGTTTCAGGGCTCCACAAATATAGTGGTTGTCGTCTTACTTAACCCAATAGGAAAATATCCGTAAAATTTTTAAATAATTTATTGTTTATTACACTGTATTGATATTGGGGTTCCAAAGGTTTCCGTACTAGGGCCCACTATTGTTTATTATTTACGTTAACGATTTATCAATAATCTTACAGTTGCTAAAATGCTTTGTATGGATATTATACAGTGGTGGTGTCTGCATCGAATCTGAGGAACTTAGCATGAATGTTGAGAAAACTCTGGCAGAATTTAGGTGTAATTTAAATAACCTTATTCTTAATAAAATAAAACAAAGGTGTCTGGTATTTTATAATGAAAAAAAACTAATATTTAGAAATTAACCTAAAAATGGATCTTATATATACCGTCCAGTAAGCAAGTAAAGTCAAATTTTGGGACTTTTGGCAAATAATGATTTACACGATTGTATGGCCATATAGATTATATTAGTAAAAAGTAAATAGGGCATTTTTGTAATTTGTCAACTAAAGTCGATTTTATCTGTAAATTATCTGCCTAATATGTATTATAGCTTAGTATATTATCATCTAAGCTACAACATTGTCTTATGGGGTTCATCAACTAATATCCAAAGAATTTTTATTAACCAAAAAAGTAGCTAGATTGATATTTCGTTTGCCCTATCGAGAAAGCTGATAAGCAACTTTCATTAAAAGTAGATTCTTTCAGTCCCCTCTCTCTAAGATGTATAAATTACTTTTATTTATCAGAGTAGTCCACAAAGATTTGAAAGACATAATTACATGTATGCTACAAGAAATAAACATAGGTTTATCGTTAAAAATCACAAAACAAAAAGACTAGAATCCGCACCTTCATACATTGGAGTTAAATTGTTTAATCACCTACCACGGCAAATTAGGAAACTTAAATGTTCTATATTTAAACGTAAAAGCAGAAATTATTTAGTAAAAAGGAGTGCTTTATGATCAGAGAATTTTGGACTGACATATTGATTGGACATAGTATATACATTTTTTTTTTAAGCATAGTATCTCTGCACATATGTGTTCATTGTTTTCTTTATCTGTGATACCTGTAGATTAATTTGTTTTTTTTTTTATTTTTTTTTTTTTTTTTGGTAAACTAGACCATATCCAATATTGTTATTGGCTTTTATGTAATATAATAATTTGAATTTGAATTTAAAATTTGAAATTTAAATTTTAAGTGCGGTAAACCTTATTAAAAAAAAGAAAAACCATAAACTACTATCGGTTTAAATCTTTTTTTCTTTTACTTTATATTGATATAAACCTTATCACATTCGTCAAACATCCGATACCAGTTAGTCATTAAAAATGCTAAGTGTGATCTTGGCGAAACGAAAACTCCACACGGACTGCAAACCACCAATGTATACAGCATCAGCTAAGTCAAAAGGTTCACAAGCAATGCGCGAAAAAGAGACGATCTAACGCGTATAGAATACTAACAAGTGGAGATTTAATAAATATTCCACCCATGTAAACAAGGTGATACACAGCACGGTGCGTCGATATGTGGACAAAAATGCCAAAATTAATATTTTTATAACAATTTAAATGCATAAAATGTGTTAAATGTATAATAATATTTCAGTCTCGCTTTCTGTATTAGCAGACCATTGTAGCCTACTCAATTATAAATAACAAAACTATTTTAGTGCAATATGACTGATACGATTTTTGTCCCGAAGTCCCTATCCCTCAACGCACTGTGCATCGGTCTCGCTTATGTATCTTTCCCAGCTATATAGCTTTTTACTTAGCTGTATACTCTAAGAATAATTACTCTACACAAACATAATCTAAACTTGCACAAAGAGCTAGATAAACACTTTGAAACCTGAAGTTTTAAATAAAACCATTCCGAGTTAAACCACCAGAAGTTAAATTCTGCATTCTTGGTTGCAGCTCTTTTTAATAAAGTAAAATATATAATATAGTTTAGTATCGAAGAAAGTAAACTATATGCGACCTTGTTAAAATTCATACATAAACAACAAGCAGTATACTACCACGTATATTAAATACCTATGTTATTAACTCCTGGTGAAATTTTTAGCGACTTTATTTACACTTTATGAAAAATAAAATACCATATTTTAATCTTATAAAATCTCGGTTTTATGTGCTAAAAACCATTTAGCAAAAAACAATATACACGCTAGCTCTGGCATTGCCACTTAAAGCTCACAATTCTGTTACCATTCTCTTTGGTAAATATAAAATAATTTATTAATTATATTAAAAATATAAACTTCAAACTTAAGTTATTTATAACTCTATGCTAAATAAAAACAATGAGTTTTTTTTTGTTGGATGTGGCTTTAATTTAGAGTTTTCTCGATATTTCTACTAAAATATTTTTGAAGTGTCATGCGTATTATACTAAGGTAGATTATGTCAATATTTTTTTAATTCACTACATTTTTGAAACGAAGCCTTTTTGCCTGCTTTTATCAAAATACTTTTACATTAACCTGCATTGCCATACTTAAGCCTTAATACGCTATATTATAATACCTTTACCTATAGCCAAAAATAATAATTATAAAGAACATGTTTTTGTTTCAGCAGCAATTAAACAATTTACTTTAAATAATTTTATTACTATAAAAACTGCCACTTTACGGCCACAAAACTGTAGTGCAAACAACTGTTAATACTGTAAACGTACATAAATACAATTAATGTAAATACAAGGTGATTTTTACTTGTACGCATAAACTTGAGAATTATTGCTAGAGGCAAACAATGACTAATATTGGACGAATTTAAAAAAAAATAAGTAGTAATCTTTGTTTCTGTAAGAAATAATTAAGTATAGTTTTTGCACAGTTTTGTAAAGTTAATCGGCTGAATTTTATATTCTGTATAAAAAAATAACCAATAAACACGTCATGTTGATAATTTTTTTATTCCTTATTGTACATTTTACTGTCAGTTGTAATTTTATTTAAGCTTTAAGGATTACAATTGGGGCTAAAAGTAATTATACACCATATTTTTTAAACAAAATAAAAGTTGGTACTTTATTTTTTATTTTTACTCATTATTTCTCTGATTTATACTTCTTTCATTTAATTTTAAAAATGTAATTACCTTCACCTTACCAAAGATTATCGGACAGTTGGTTATTTTTACGGTTTTTTAATTTTGGGAAATTTAATGTGTTAATTATTACCATTACCAAAAGTCAATTAACTTTCCGATAATCTTTGAATCATTTTAAAAAACTTTTCTATGTACAACTTTTTCTCAAAACAAATATTTAAAAAACGGCAGCGAATCGCGTTTTAGCTAATTTAACGTGCTACGGCATCCTTTTAAGCTTTTTTCATTTTTAGTAGTTTTAAATAAAAGTGGTGTTTTAACATACTAAAAACAATTTATTTACCTATTTTATTATTTTAAGCTTTTGTTTAAATTTTATTTTTCTCTTATTCTTCAAATTCTCCACCACGGTTATAATAAAATTGTTGGCCATTTGAAAATATTCATGAAAATTTAGTCATTGCATATGTAAAGTTTTCGCTGCAAAGTCTACTATGTATATTAAATATTGAACCAACCCCGGGTGCAAATGGTTATCACTTTGTAGGTTTATTAAAAATAAAATAACGTCTAAACCTATAAAATCTCAGTTCCATGTGCTGGAAAACAATACACACGCCAGCTCTGGCATTGCCGCGTGACGCTCGCAATATTGTTACCTTGTTTTCATTGGCAATGATTTATTAATACCAATGAAAAATAATTTATTTGCTATTAAAATAAAATAAATATACCCATTTCTGGTTGAACATTTAGACAGGGCCAACAAAAGTCGACCTATTTTTGAAAAATATATAGAAAATATTGTTCAAGGTGACTTGTAACTTTGTAAAGATATATGTGCGGATATTTTTTACCTCAATTGTTTGGCATTTTTCACGCAAAAATAAGAGTACTAAAAACTAATTAAAAGAGGATTGACCTTTAAATAATAAAACTAAGGGCCCAAACCTTCACGATATATTTTTTTCTCACCTTAAACAATATTTTCGGTATATTTAAAAAAAGTCTATTTTTATTTTCTATCTATTATACATGATCTTATTAATTAAATAAAATAAAGTTTATTAGATATGTATGTAAAAATCATAATTCATTACTGTTACTATAAGTAAATTTGATTTAAATTGACGTTATATGAAAAATTACACATACATTTTTTATTATTTAATACTTTTCCTTCATCAGAATTATTTTAATTGTTGGCCTTTTCAAAAGATATATGATCTGAATAAATTAAAATATAAATTTTACTCCCAGACTTCTAGAAGGTTGGACTGACAGAATGGATTTAATTTGTAATAATACTGAAAATTAATCAAAGCATTAACTTATTTATAAATTGTTTTAACACACTTATCTAAATGTTTGCTCAGGGTCATGCATATCATACCAAAGTAAAATAAGCAATTATGGGGTCTCCAGTAACTCTATCGACAAACTTTATGGTCTGGTTCTCCATTAAAAATAAGAAAATAACTTATATTATGTATATATTTTCTACACGTCATACTTTTTAAACAAGACGGTGTTATTTTAAGAAAATATATATTTTTAATATTACCCCTTATTTTAAATTAGTTTTTTTTACAAATTTTAAAAATATTTCCAGAATATATAAGATATTATTAAGTTTCTTTTTATGTTAATTACCTAAAATAAGACATTAGCAATATGACGATGCCAAGAATTGTATTATTTTTATGCGTACGCGTTGTTTTTCCCTCCTTTAGTGTTATCTCCTTTTTGAAAAGATTTATTTTGTAAATAAACTAAAAGATAAATACTTTCTAGACTTCTAAAAAGCAGCTCAGACAAAATGGATTTAATTTGTAGCAATAGTGAAAACTGGTTAGAGCATTGACTTATTGATTATTATCTTAAATTATTTAGTAACATCTTATAAAAATAACAGGTTTATTTGGGACTTTGGGTTTATATTTTCTTAATATATCCACTTAAAAAATATTTGTTGAAATTTATGCGTATCATACCAAAGTAAATTATGTGAGTATTTTGATTTTCACGTAATTTATTATGGATTGTCACTATCAATATTTTTCTGATTTCATTTATTCCTCTCTAAACTAAGTATTTTTTGGTCTTGTTAAAACACTTACCTGCATCGCTACATTTTTGGCCTTAATGGCTAAAATTCTTGGCTATTTGCCATATATTTATCAAAAATGTATCCATGTACGGTATTGTAATACCTAAGTGTAAATATATTCCAAACATCTAGCCGAACTTTAAAGCCTAGTTGCATATTTAGAAATTTTATCTAAGATAAAACTTTCTGCTGCTGCATTGTAGGGTAATAAATTTTATTTATTCTATGGTTCCTAGGCTCTTTAAAACAATATAAAAAAATACTTCTAATTTGAAAACTTAGATAAAAGATACTTATTTACTTTACACTCAACGTAATTTAAATAAAGAAAATGGAGTCAAATCATGGATAGGTAAAAATATAATATGATTGCAAATATATGCATTTGTTAACTTTTATCGTACCCCAAAATGAACCTAATTAGGCAATTAAGAAATAAATTTATTATGAGTTTGTTAATTTTTGTCTGTGATTTAATGGCCTCGATGACTTCGTTTTTGTTCGTAGATATTTTTATGTCCTAAATTAGAAATGTGTTCTTATGTTATTAAATACATATCCAAGGAGCAAAAAATTTTGCATAAAAATAACTTTTGAATTTAAAGTTAATTTATTTAATATTTTATAAGATTAATATATATTTTTTTATTTTACTTGACCTTATTAATTATTAAAAAGAAAAATTTTTAATAAAGGTATTTTTCTAATACGAAATTACCAATTTAAATTTCGGTAAGAACATAAATAAAAAAATTAAAGAAATTAAACCACTGCCGTCCCTGGTTTTAATTTTTTAATAAATAGTTTTTCATTAGAATTTCATTAGTTTATTAATTATTTCTAATTTTATTAATATGTGGAAACTTGTCAAATTAACCATGCATGAAAAATTAACAAATATTTTTTTATTTAAGATATTATAATACAAACATCAAAAATATATTGATTTATAGAAATATTGAGGCTAAGCTGGACCAACCAATCAAGATCTCAAATTTTTCATTTTGGGGCATTTGTAAACTGCTGGCCCAATATTTTTCAACTGCCAATTAAATAATAGTTAGATATTACTGGCCTACAAAAATAAGGGATTTTTATCCTGTCCCATATTCTACATTGTGAACTCTAAAGGGTGCTGTTTATTTAAAAATACTTTTTGGTCATAAAAACCACATGATCTATAATATACTATACGATAAAATTATAAGGTAATCTACAAACATTTTAGGTCTTGACCTAACATACTTAGAGCTTAGGTTAGACAAAGTAGTCTTGCTTTTGTAGGCCAGTATAACCATGTTTTAGCTTTTATTTAACTTTCAATTAAGCAAAAGTCGACCGGATATTTATAAATATAACCTAGTATCAAAAACAATTTAGTTTTCACTATAGACACCCAGCGTGGACGCCCGCTTGGCAAAATTTATAAAGCGGACATCCATCGAGGGACTATACATACTCACAGTAGACAGTACGCATAATTTGCCGGTTTAAACATTTCGCAAAGCAAGCGTCCACGCTGGGTGTCTATAGTAAAACTATAATTGTCTTTGCTAGTATCATGAATTTGGCATGATGAGGATAATGTTCTAGGTAAATGCGTCCAATACTTTTACAATATAAAATCATACAATTAAAAAAATTATAGAGGATTCGTGAACTTTCCATATATCGTTAAATTGACATATTAAGCGCATGTCACTTCAATAAGGACCCAATTCTCAGAAAGGTTTAGCCACAATAATTCACTTACGAGTTATAAGAGGACAAATGGACCAGAAGTTTTAGAATTTTTAAACATCTATTTGGAAAAATTCATGGTCCAAAATTAATAATAATAAATATAGGGCGAGTGATAACTAAAAATATAAAAAATGTCTAGGAGTAAAGAATCTTTACTTTTAAAAATATGATAAATTTGTATAAGTAAATGTTGTAGAGAATTCAATTTTAGTGAAAATTTAAAGTTTAAAAATTAAATTTCAAAAAAATATAGTTTTGTCAATTTTTTGCATTACGCATTAACACTTTTTAAAATACTTGGCATAAGGCAGCGAATTATAAAAAAATGTTTACTTATTAAATTTTGTTTTTAATTTTGCTTGCTTTTGCCCATTTTTTAAGTTATAATGTATAATATAAAAACTGACAATAAAACTCTTTTTACTTTCACGCTTTAACTTTTTACAACAAATTTTAACAAAAAAAAGTAGTTAACTCCTGAAAATGTTTTATATTTCTAGTTATAACTCGCTCTGTTTAATACAAATCGAAGTAAAATTTTGTGGTTCTTAATTTTGAACCATGCGAACAGTTTTTCCAAAATTTCATTTTAAAATTTAACAATTTTCGGTCTATTTGTTCTCTTGTAACACCTAACCTGGGATACATTGTAGGTATAATTTAAGTATTTTTAATTACGTTTTAGGTTCCTTATAACGTAGCTTTTAAGAATAAGACATCGGAAGATGTCTCTCTACTGGTTGTGGACTCAATCGTTGATGTGATATTCTTTATTGATATAGTTCTTAACTTTCATACAACATTTGTGGGACCTGGGGGAGAGGTGGTCTCCGACCCAAAAGTGATTAGAATGAACTACCTTAAGAGTTGGTTTGTCATTGACCTCTTAAGTTGTTTGCCTTATGATGTCTTCAACGCTTTTGATCACGATGAAGACGTAAGTGTTTTTACATTACAATATACTGTGCTTGTCTAAAGTCAGGACCCCCTCCTAACTTTTGAATTGTTTGAAAATTTTTTATGAAATTTTGAGGACTTAAGTAAGATAACATAAAACAAATTTAGGACAAGAAATGACAGATATAAATATCAAACTGACAGCTAAACGCCATTTTAAAAATAAAAATTAAATGGAAAGGGTAGTCTTGTTGCACACCATTTTTAAGCTCTTGACGAGTTCTTTATAACCCCAGAATATAACCTCCCAAAAAGGGCGGTACTTTGAAAATTACCCGAATACCTGATTCGGATGGCCATATCTCCAAAATTAATAAAGTTAGATATACCCAATGTGGTATTTTCTTAAAGGTTCTTTAGATACCTTTTCATGATGATATAATATACAAGGTGAGTCATTAAAAAAATATACTCTTTGTACAACCCTGCATAGTAATACCAATATTACCATAAAATAAATTCATAAAAAAGCTTTAAAAATCTTCAAAATTATGTGTATCTTACTTTATTAGATTCAGAAATATGGCCATCTAAATGAGGTATTCAGGTAATTATCAAAATAGCGCCATTTTGTAGTAGTTAAAGGTATTGACTTTATATTCTAAAATTATAAAGTACTCGTCAGGAGCTTAAAAATCATGTGCCACAAGACCCCCTTTCTATTAAATTTTTCTTTTTAAAATGGCGCCCAGCGGTCAGTTTAACATTTAAATATGCCGTCTCTTGTCTAAAATTTGGTTTTCATGAAAAAATACCAAACAATGCAAAAGTTATGAAGGGGTTCCTGAATTTGGCAAGCACTATAGTCTGAAGTTATAAAATTGTGCAAGTAAATAATAATATAAGTCCGCATCTCTGCTTGGTAATATCAAACTAATACATTCATAATGGTAATTAAGTATAAGTATATATTTAAACAAAGGCTCTTTTAATAGTTTATTTGTTTTCTGGAAGTTAAAATTTAAGCAATATAATTTTTTGCTTTTCTCCAGAATAAATGAGGAGCTTTAAATCAAACCATAGTTTTTAATAAAACACAATTATAAGAATTCCTCAATATTTTTACTTCGCGTTTTCTACTTATGAATTTTAAAAACTTTTGTAATTAAAATATCTAATATTTTTAATATGCAATATATTATTATTATTATTATATGTAATATAATAACAATATAATATATTTTGATTAAACAACTTTTTAAACATAAAACG
>JACEGR010004947.1:0-79886 GCA_014170235.1 Listronotus bonariensis
GATATTGGTGATAATATACAGAGTAGGACAAAAAGTACAACTTTTTAATAAAGCACCCTTTATATTATATCACCTTTAAAAAAAAATATTTTAAAGAAATTCAAGAAAATACCACATATATCTAACTTTATTAGTTTCGGAAATGTGGCCATCTAAATCGAGTATTCAGGTAATAATTAAAGTGCCGCCATTTTGTAGTAGTTTTTTATTTAAAAAGTTTGAGGTGGTGGCCCTGATAGTTATGGGGTTAAAAGAACGCCGTCCAACTTTTTGTAAAAAATATTGTCCATTAATAAATTTCTTAAAACTGTTTCTTTGCGCAGATACTGGAGTGGTAAGTTTTTAAATAAACACTCTGTATGTATTTAAAATAAAACTATAGGCTATCTTTAAAGTAGTTACTTTAATAGGTAATATTGGCAGCTTATTTGTGGACACAGCAAGTGTTACAATTATGTTTAAAAAACGTAAAAAGTTTTAAATTATACTGATAGCCCAGTTATTAAATTAGAAAAAAAATACACAGGGTGACCCAAATGTATGCACGAAATTAATTCGCCCGTGGGCAAGTTACATTAAATTCTTTTAGGCAATTGAATTCTAAGATTCTTTCTTTCTAGATTTTGCATCGACAACCAGCTGGGCTTGTCTTTTAGAAAACCTCTTGAAGGCACTTCTTCTTCATCCTCAGAACCTAATAAGAAATTTATAAAATTAGTTAAATACATACTGTGCATTTGAATTAAAACGAACCCCCCGTATAAATATCCATCATTAAAAAGGTTTTGGCAAAAAATATGCCTTTTAGATGATGGCATTACATTATTTTTTCCTAATGACAATAAAATGCATTTTTTACCGTCCAGGGAACTAAAATGTGCATAAATAATGCACATGCATAATGTGTGTTTATGTACAGGGTGTCCCATATAAAATTAAATACTATAATTTTGGAAAAACCATAAGAGATACAATAAAAATACTAAAAAAATACATTTCACTGAACAACTTCTGCATTTAACTTTTTCTTTGTATCTCTTATGGTTTTCCAAAAATCGTAGTATTTAATTTTATATGGGCACCCTGCTACTCTTACCCCACATTATGGCATGTGCATTACTTATGCAGATTTTAGTTCCCTAGACTATGGACATTTGTATTTCATTAGGAAAACAGTAATGTGGTGCCACCATCTGGGTGCAAGTATTTTGCAAAACCTTTTTAATGATTTTGGTGCCACTCAGTCCTAAATGCATTTTTTCAGCATAACTCACTAATGATGGATGCCATCATCCTAAACGCATTTTTTCATGATAACTTATTGTTGATGGATGCCATCAGATTTTTCGCAACACGTGGCCTAAGAATCGGCCAATTGCCCCATTTTGTAAATTTAGGCATCAAAATGTGTGTCCCTAAAAATAAAAATTGACATGTTTCAGGATTTTTTTTAAGTGTACAAATAATGGAAGTATATGGGGTGCTAGTTTTAATTAAAATTCACTGTATTATTCCTTATACCTATACAGGGTATCTCACCGGAAACTGCTTCGATCCGATTTCTCAAAAGTAGGCTTTGGAAAATTTTAAAAATTTGGGAACATAATAAAGTCAACGGAGGACATACAAATAAAATATTTTGACAGTTCTACCCCTTTGGGTATACCGGAAGTTAAGGTTAACTTCCTTATTTTAATTGGAACACCCTATATATTGTTAATTTTTACATTCTGTGCAAAATTTTAAATATATTTTATATATAGTGTTTTAGTTCTAGGTTCAACCATTTTTGACTTATTTTAAATTTAAATGTCAAAAATGACTGTTGCAAGTCATTACATAACCATCAATTTTTCTAATTAAAAGCACTTAGATATGAATTAGGTATGGATAGTGGAGGGGAGGATAACCATCTAAATGTTTTAAAAAGTGTCCGTCGAAATGTGCAACTTGTGGCGCCACAGTAGCCAGAGGAGATTTTTAACCAATGAGCATGAATTATTAGAGTGAGATACAAAATGAAAAAGGACAGATAGATAACAAAATAAAAAGGAAAGAAATACCAAAATCCCTCCACTGGCTACTGTGGCGCCATCCCAATTTGCTACATTCCGATTGCCACTTTTTCAACTTGTCCGCCATAAAAGATAGTTATCCTCCCCTCCACCAATCCATAGAATTAGGGTTGGGTTTCTCGTAGAAATGAACTACTTTGGTAGACTGTATTAATATTTTGGCTATTAATAAATACAGAGTAGTCAAAAATAATCGTTAAAAATTATATCGTTAAAAACAATAACTATTTTTTTAAACCGACACCTCTATCTTTTATTACCTTATCCTATTAAGGATTAAATAAGGCAGTTAGAATCCAGTGGCAACACCGATTTTTACGAAATTTGGTTTTTGGGGCGCTGATCACGAATCTGAAAGATTTTTTGGCGGAAACGTTTTGTTCTCGAGATATTCATCATCAAAGTTCAAATTTGAACTAAGCTTATTTTCACTATATTTCCCTTCTTTTTGCACACAATTCTTGATTTAAAGCTAAAGTGTCACAAAAATATTTGATTTTCACCGTTAAAACCCCGTTTTTCTACGTTTCTTACATTATTTTTGCATTAAATTACGTAGGCTTTTCTTTGATAATGCGGCAACCATCACACACACAAGAAGCGGCTTCATGGACACTTGGGATTGAAATGATTTAAAGTATTGCTATGCAATTTAATGCAAAAATAATGTAAAAACACAAAAAACGGGGTTTTAAAAGGTGAATACCAAACACTGTGCCAACTTTAGCTTTTGTCAGAATTGTGTGCAAGCAGGAGAAATATAGTAAAAAATAGGATTAGTTTGAGAATTTCAAGTCTGATTGATGAATGATCTCAGGAACGAAACGTTTTCGCCAGGTGATCTTCAGATCGTGATCGAGCGCCTCAAAAACCAAATTTCGTAAAAACTGGTGTTGCCGCAGGTTTCTAGAAAATGACCCAAAAGATATTCTATTTAAAAATAAAAAAGTTACATATTCGGAAGTGGTAGAACTGTCAAAATAGTTTAGTTGTATGTTTCCCCACTGACTTTATAATAATCCCAAATTTAAAAAAATTCAAGACTTACTTTTTGAGAAATCGATCGCGAGCAGTTCCCGGTGGGACAACTCTGTTTTTTAAATCACCTACCTGGCGGGGGGTACGGGAGTAGGAGAACCCATCATTTGTGGTTGAGGAGTTCGTCTTATAAGACCACTATAAGGAGTAGGTAAGTTGTCTTCAGGAATTGGAACTTGTTCCTAAAAGAAGTGTGTTTAGTAAAGTTGTATTTTTGGTAATGTTTTAGAAACTCCATCTATTATTGATACGAAATCCTTGATATACGGGGTTTGTTGTGGGCGCTGATCACGAACCTGAAAGATTTTATGGCGGAAACGTTTCGTTCTCGAGATATCTCATCATCAAAGTTCAACTCTTGAACTAAGCTTATTTTCACTATATCCCCCTTCTTTTTGCACACAATTTTGATTTAAAGGTAAGTGCCACATAATATATGATTTTCACCTTTTAAAACCCCGTTTTTCTACGTTCTTTAAAAAATTTATTTTTGCATTAAATTGCGTGGCTTTTCTTTGATAATGCGGCAACCATACATACATATAGGGCTTCATGGCACACTGGGATTGAAATGATTCAAAGTATAGCTATGCAATTTAATGCAAAAATAATGTAAAATACGTAAAAAACGGGGTTTTAAAAGGTGAAAATCAAATATTGTGTGCCACTTTAGCTTTAAATCAAGAATTGTGTGCAAAAAGAGGGGAAATATTGTAAAAATGGGATTAGTTTAAAATTCAAGTCTGATGATAAATATCTCAAGAACGAAACGTTTCCGCCAAAATAATCGCGATCAGCGCCGCAAAAAACCCCGTATACCAAATTTCGTCAAAATCGGAGTTGTCGCAGGTTTCTAGAAAATTACCGTATTTTTTTACGCAAAAACTAAAACTTACATTTTCTTCTTCCGCTTTTTCCAAAACCCTAGATCTTTCATATTTATCAATAACATTCCGTATGTCATTTAAAAGCTCTTTTAAAACAATTTCTGGATTTTTCTCTGGAACAGAAAGGGGATTGGCTAACAGCCTTAAACCGTGTAGACCCTGTAAAACATTAAGGACGGCGTTCTCTTTAGCTGTCTTTTTCTCCCGACATTTTTCAGATCTACTTTGTTGATCGGTTATTGCTGATTGAAGCCTTTCCATTTCTCCAGATTTTCTTAAAATTAAAAAGTAAAATGGTAAAATAATAAGGTTATGAATATTATTTAATTATATAGGATGTCTGGAAAGGTAAGGTCTTAAATGCTAGAGGTGATAGAGTGGCCCAAAATAATGTTAGTACTTTATAAAAAAGTTTTATTGTGCTAAAAAAGGGAAAGAATTATAGAAGCAGCATAAGGCTGTATTAGCACTGGAAGTCGCAGCTCTAGTATGAGGAAGAGCTCTGAAGTTATGGTCTTGAATGGTGAGGTAAAGTAAATTCATACTTATACCGTTCTGACTTAAGGACTTCGATTATATTGCCTCCAATAAATCTTCTTACCGGCCGGCAGACTCCGTCCAGCTGCAGGCAGGGCCGGAGTGGACTTTTTACCTTTACATTGAGAAGCAATTGAAATATTGATAGATAGATATAAATTGTCTAAAAATATGTAAAAATGTGCAAACAGGTATGTAGTTAGTATTTCTAAACATAATTTTGGATACTAGGTAATTGATAAATGAAAATTATTCAAAAAAACAATTACTTGAAGTATTAAAATGTTTTAATATAGAGAAAAAATATGTTTGTGATGAGTTTGCAAATAGCATGGGACATTCAGTTTTTAGGCTTCCACCATATCACTGCATTTTTAACACTATAGAACATATTTGGCATCAATTGAAATCGCAAGTTAGACGTAACAACAGTTCACCGACTTTAAATAGTTTTGTATTAGGCATTATCACCAGGGAAATAGATAAAATACCAGTAAATAGTTGGAGCAACAGTGTAGATCACGTATTAAAGTTGAACAATATATACACACTTTCAAGTAATGTTAAGGAGTTAATTATACAGTTAGGGAATGATAGTGATAGTGACACTGTTTTAATTGAATAGGTCCTGATAATAATTATAAGTTGTAATATTTTTAGATACTTTTCATTTTATATTGTATATTGTATTTTTAAAAGCTTTTTATTTTTATATTTTTTAAATGACAAAGTAGGTATAATTTATTTTTTAAACATTGCCATCACATGACTTTTTGACGCAATGATCAACGACAAGTAAATTATATTCTTTCTTTGTCATTCTCCATAAACATTAAACGACAATATAAACGAAAGCGATGTCGAAAAACGCTATTAGAAAGTCGTTAGTTAGTCACGTGATGACAATGTTTAAAAAAATTAATTAAAGTATCCCTGGTAGGTATATTTTATAAATAATATTTTTGTTCCTATTAATAATAAAATATGTGATTATCAATGTGTTTCTATTTTTTCCTATAAAAAAGTAAATTCCACCCTGTTCCGTTCAAATTTTATAGCAGGTAACACCTGGCTAAAGCGCCGGCCGACAATAGGGGACAAAAGGATCGTTTATTGGCCTCAAGAAGTGAGAACGGAATAAGTATGAATGTACTTTACAAGACAGTTAAGCGGCCATGAGAAAGCTTAGTATAGGGGTTAATTGAATCAAGGTTGCAGTAACCTGATTTTAATGAAGAAAATGGAAATTAAAGGTAAACAATGGTACGTGGAGAGGAGGTACGGGACAAATTACCAATGGAACGCCTCGGTAAGCAGATGGACAGACGGGCCATGTGGACACAGGACAATTCAACAAAGAAAGGACAATCAGGGACAATACGATATTTGTAAAGTGTAAAACTCAAATTTAGAAAGTCTGTAAAAATAGAAAAAAAAAACAAACTATATTTTATTAATCAAAAAACTTTTTTTTCTTACGGTCCCCGGCCCCCATATGGTATATTGATCCCAGTGACTTAAAATGGTCCCTATGTATTCAAAATCTACGTCACATCACATCTAGTTTATAGCATGATACAGTTCTTTGGATTATTTTGCAACCTTGCCTATAAACTCTGCATTAAATTACAATTAGGTTATACCTTTCAGATTCCTTAACTTCGGAATATTTATAACCATCCAGCTTTGTTTTTAATGTTTCCAAATTATTTTCAAGAGTTCTTTTTTCATTCTCCAATTTGTTTCTTAATTCATTAAGTCTTCCTTGAGTTTCTCTTTGGCCCTGAAACCGTTCTAGGACTTCTAAGGTAGTGGTACCCCCTAAAAATATGATTCTGGCTTAGAGTAAGTTACCTATTTAAATGTATGGTAATTGTTTAAAATGTCACAACTCCGTCTCTATTATTTACTAGCTATTGCCCGCGGCTTCTGCGCGTTGAATTTGGAGTAAAACAAATCCCTTTTCTATACCGTGAAGCTTTTAGATACTATTATATACATATAAACCTTCCTCTTAAATTACTCTATCTATTAAAAAAACGCATCGAAATCCGTTGAGAATAGTAACGTCAAAATTGAATTTTACTTGTAAACGATTTTTTAAACACTCTGTATATGTTTTTTGATAATATTATACATATAAACCTTTCTCTTGAATCACTCTATCTATTTAAAAAAAACCGCATCAAAATCCGTTGAGAATAGTAGATAACGTCAACATTGAATTTAATATTTAAACTATTTTTTTAAACACTCTGTATATATTTTTTGACACTATTATACATATAAACCTTTCTCTTGAATCACTCTATCTATTAAAAAAAACGCATTTAAATCCGTTGAGAATAGTCACGTCAATATCGAAACAAAGGTATAGTTTTATCCAAGATAGCCGACCCGTGCCCTATTGATGGTTGGGCGTTAATTTCCGAACTTTTTGTTTAATTATAGTAAAATATAGCCTATAAAACTTCTAAATAGTGTAGCTTTCTGATTGTAAAAGAATTTTTTTGATAGGTTCAGTATAGTAAGAACATTTTAAAAGCGCAAATTCGGTACCCTTTGAAAATAATACAAAAAACATAAAGAAGACGTCCTGCAATCGGACTATTTTATACAAAGGCGCCGCTATCGCTTTACAGCGACGCATCGATACACTATGGGATAGAAATCCATTATTTTGGCCAAAAAGCAACTTTGAAATTTTAATGGCTCATGCTGTGTATTTCAAAGTAGACCCTCCAAACTACATGTACGCAAAATTATAAAAGGATATGACGACTTCTATTGGGGTAATAAGAAACTTAAAAATGTATTTTAGGTAAACATAAATATACAACATTTAATCTACTTAGTTTATTATTAGCCTTGTTTACTAAAAAAGTAAAAGAGTTTAAATAATAAGAGCTATTGTTGTGTTTCCGATGCACTCTCGCGAAGTCTCGCTACGTCGCTACTTTTGTCAAAGATTTTTTACCTTTTTCCTTATCAGTTTGTGTACTTACAATTGCCTTCCTACTTTTTGCTACTTCTGATTGTAAGGACAGATACAAGATTTTTTATAATTTACAAGGTTTTCCATTTTAAAATTTAATATGTTTTAGGCCTACACTGTATATCCTAAAAGATAAAAGCATTCTGATGAAAGATATGGATTCTACAGAATCTACCCTACAAAACAATGTTTTTTATTTATTTTATACGTTAAAAAATAAAAAAAAGTTGGGAAGATGTATCTCTATTACGCTTCTAAGAATAATTTAAAATTATTTTTCATATTTGGATGGTCATATTTCCGAAACTAATTGAGATAGACATATCAAATGTAGTATATTTCTAAAGCATTTTAAAATATTTTTTGGTGGTAATATAATATTCAGGGTACCTATTTCATTTAAAAAAATCATACCTATTGTCGTACCCTGTATATCATATGAGATAATAATCATCGGATTACTGATTAGAATACTACCGAATTAACCAAACAAGCTGACATTTTAGTTTATTTTGTAGAATAAAAAATAATAATGTTAAGGGTGGGGTGTAAATTTATAATAACATATAATAAGTTTTAGGTTTCCCAAAAGCATTTGTAATAATTTATAATATTTTTCCAGTAAAAAGCACCCCATTTTAAGTTAGATTGGTAAGTTTCAGAATTTTGTCCAAAAAAATTAATTTCTATCCCATAGTGCGATGACCAGCTGCATCAACCGGAATATCATAAAGAAATATAGGAAAGGCGGCCGCGAAGACAAGCATGCCAATTTATTTGCTTTAAACTTTTTGTGATTTATTTTCTTATCAAAGAGCACCAAATTTACATTTTTAAACTGTTCCTTCTATAAACACTTTATCATTTTTTGTGTACTTGGCGGCATCGCTTTCAGAATGAATTAAAAGTGGACTCATCTTTACCAAGGTTCTTTAAGACCTTAAAACTACAATTTTACAAACTATTGCTAAAATAAGCTCTACATAAGTTGTGTTGATTTTCTTTGTATTACCAGTGGCTCTTTAAGCAAGTCGAACTCCTGAGATTTACTTTCAACCGGGTGTGGTGGAGTAGACGCTTTATCTTCTTCAACATCGGCTTCAGCCCCTCGGGTTCTGGTCTAGTTGGAAGTTTTCCACTAATAAAAAGTCGTTTCTCCAGTTTTCCAACTCTTCCTAGAAACAGAAACACGTTTACAAGATAAAAAAGTGTTTTATAACTTTTTATTATTATTTTAAATGTTTTTATAAAAAATACAAAAAATGCCCAAAAGCAAGGTACTTTTATTTTTAAAATGGAAGAAAATCGTATAGGTGAGTATTATTAAAGAATAACAATCCATAGAACCCACAAGTGAGATTTCAGCGTACCCTAAAAATTTTAGTACCTACCGCGACCAACACATGGCGAAAGTAGTACGATGTCGCTTTGCTAATACGACCATCAGAAATTGATAGAAGTCGCTGATGAGCAGTCGGCCCGATCAGTTAGAGTGAGGATATACGCAAAATTTAATAAAAATAAAATCCCCGATAAATGGACCCAGTATCCATAAGATTATTAAATTTATTATTTCAGAATAGGATATACCGATGCGTTTAACAAAACATCGTAAGCGACATTCGCAAATTTTACGGGACACGATTTTTCTTCCCATCGCGTTATTTTTAAAGAAAAATCGAGATCTGAATGTTTTTATTTTACATATTTAACATTTAATGTCAAAATTTTCAGAATCTCCTAAAAAAGCTAAAAATTTTAAAATTCTAAACCTAAATAATAGTTAATTTTTAAATTTTTTATTTTAATTTAATTTATCTTGACAACGGTGGCAGACTTGCCACCAAAACGTCGATTTTTAGTTCTCTATTTACTTGCTTTATTTTTTTTGGTTTTTTGGTACTATTAATTTATTTTTGGCGTGTACCCAAATAACTGTACCATAAAACTGACGAATGTCGCTTACGATGTTTTATCAAAAACCCATCGATATATCCTATTCTGAAATCATACATTTAATAATCTTATGGATACTACCATTTATCGGGGACTTTATTTTTATTAAATTTTGCGTATACCTCACTCTAACTGATCGGGCCGACTGCTCGTCAGCGACTGCTATCAATTTCTGATGGTAATCCTATTAGCAAAGCGACATCGTACTACTTTCGCCATCTGTTGGTCAGGGTAGGTACTAAAATTTTTAGGGTACGCTGAAATCTCACTTGTGGGGTTCTATGGATTGGTATTCTTTGGTGTTAATACGTAACATATAGAAAAATGTATTTTTTACCTTTATAAGGCTCAAAGGTAAAAATACATTTTTTTATATGTTACGTATTTTAAATTTTGTCATAAAATTTAATTTTTGTTAGAATTTATTTATACAATTTTGTTTTTTTTAATACTAGTACACGAGTCTTGGCCATTTTTTCTGTAAGGGACCATGCGACAAGATTTCCAAAATTAAGTTTTAAAATTCAAAATGTTTGGACCTTTGTCCTCTTGTAACACCCATTTTGGGACACACTGTATAAAGAATTTTGTTTTAAATTATTTGTTTAACCCTGAAATTTTAAATTGACGTTTGAACAATTGGTTAAATTTCACTTCTCAAATTTGGATTTGACAAGTGAAGTTTAACCAATTGTTTAAATGTCAATTTCAAATTTCAGAATTGGTGTAAATGTAGCCTAACTGAGTGATTGAATTATTATTTCATAAAAACTTAACAACAGGATACCTGTCAAATTATATTATTCAATAATATCAAGTAATAAAATTTATAATGATCATAATAACGATCATAACGATACACTTCAGTTTCATTATCCCCAAATAATAGTACGCAACCACGAAGAATATGATACACGTTATGTTATAATACTGTGCGAATATGTAAGTTGGCGTCATATGGGAAACTTTTTATTATTGATTTTACGAAAAACTACCTGTATTTTTGCTAATATCGCCAAATGTTGTAAAGAAAAGATGTTTAGAATGAAAAATTACTTCTTTTCATGATTCTAAATTTGATAGGACAGTTTAGAATAATTTTATTAAATTTATTGATATTAAAACAAGAAGAATGTACAGAGTGGCTCGAATTCGACGCTCATCATTGGGATTTGGGAAACCGTAAGAGATACAGGATCGGTTAAATGAAGGCAAAATTGCGCAATTTGATGCTCAATAAAATGCCGTTTTGCGTTTAAAAAAATTCCGAGTACTTCCGAAGATATTCGAAAAAGACCGGAATTTTCAATTTTGGTTTCTATTGTTTCCTGGCTATATTTGTTAAGATAACTTAAAATGAAAAACACGTTTTCATGGCCACTTTTTCTGCTCTATAATTCAGTAGGATTAAATATTAAATCTGACGTTTCGGCTTCTGGCGACCATCATCAACTTAAGTTTTTATATACGGCTTTGATATTTTTTTCAATTTAATTAAATCCTTTCATCACTCTTAAAACACTACATATCGCCACTTTGATATTTGCGGACGTTTCGTACAGAAAATTCCATCACCAGAATATTGCATATTTATTTCACCGTAATACGGCCCTGAACTACATTTTTAGGGTGAGAAGGTAAAAAAAGAATAAACTTATTACATATTCGTAATCTTTTTATTGCAATTCATTGATATCTAACAGCGGAAATTACTTTATTAACCGAAAATTTCATGAATATTAGGCATAAGATACAAAAAGGTAGACAACAAATCAGCTTACATAAACAATTTGTAATACTATCTTGATGCCCATATTAAAAATAAACATAATCACTATTATAAGTGTTCAAAGAGATAACCTTCCGCCTTGATGCATTTTTCTTGCTTTGCTTTGTATTTTTAATACAGCTCGATTAATTGTTCTCGTAGGAATGGCAGCGACTTCCCTTATCAAATTTTGTCGTAGTACTTAAAGGTCGTGAGATGCATTTTTAAATAAACGGTTTTTAAGATATCCCCAAAGGAAATAATCTAGGGGACTAAGATCTGGGCTCCTAGCGGATCATCTTGCAAAACCATTTATTAGAAAATATATGGTAAAGGCATTGAGCTACTTCCTTCCATTGTGGACAGGAGCTCCGTCTTGCTGCCACCATATTACTGCAAAGGTTGATTATCTAGGGCGTCTAAGACATCATTTCTAATCAAATTTAGATATCGTTCGAAAGTTAAGGTCCCTTCGTAAACGAAAGGTCCAATAATTTTGTTCCTCCACATACCAATCCATACATTAAATAGTTCTCCCTCGAATTCGTACCTGCTGGTTAGTTTCTGTTAATAAAGTAATTTCCGCTGTTAGATATCAATGAGTTGCAATAAAACATTGTGAAAATGTAATAAGTTTATTCTTTTTTACCTTCTTACCTAAAAATGTGGTTCAGGGCCGTATTATGGTGAAATAAATATGCAATATTCTGGTGATGGAATTGTCTGTACGAAACGTCGGCAAATATCAAAGTGGCGATATATAGTGTTTTAAGAGTGATGAAAGGATTTAATTAAATTTAAAAAATATCAGGTCAGGTATTTAAAAAATTAAGTTGATGATGAGCGAAAGGTCAGATTCAACATTTAATCACACTGTATTATAGATCAGAAAAAGTGGCCATGAAAACGTGTTTTTCATTTTGGGTTATCTTAACAAATATAGCCAGGAAAAAATAGAAACCAAAATTGAAAATTCCGGTTTTTTCGAATATCTTCGGAAGTACTCGGAATTTTTAAAAACGCAAAACGGCATTTTATTGAGCATCAAATTGCGCAACTTTGCCTTCATTTAACCGATCCTGCATCTCTTAAGGTTTCCGAAATTCCAATGATAAGCATCGAATTCGAGCCACCCCATGTACAATGCACTAAGAGTAAAAACTAAAATTTTCTTGATTTACGCGAAAAAAACATTTTTTTGAAATAAACAAAATTGCATATTTAGAAGTAATTTTTAAATTCTAAATATCTTTCTCCTATAACAATTTGCTTACTATAACAAAAATACATGTAGGTGCTTTACTATTAAGCAAAAATTACATTTTTGGCCAAACCTCGTAGATGTCCAACACAATTTAATATCTGTATAATTGAATTTTAGGTTTTGGACCATGCAGAACTTTTATAAAGAATAACTTTTTTCGAAAAATTAATATTAAAAAGTCTCCCATATGACGCCAACTTTACGTAGACACACTGTCATCAATTTTAGGTGTTCAACCAATTATAACCGCGGTAATAATTGGTGACAACTTTGACGTATATATAATACATTGTTTAAACGTCAACATATCCGATTGGTAAATACCGCTTTAGAATTGGTTCTTCGCCTAAAATTGATATGTATGTGCGGGAAATAGGATCGATTTAAATCAACTTAGATATATATTTTTATTTTTAGGACAGCTCATAAAAGCTTGTAGTTTAAGTTACTAGATACTGTGGGTGCCAGTCAGTTTATTGGATGGGTAATTATTTGTTAAAGAAACATTTTTAGACCTACCTTTCGTTCGCTTACTAATCGACGTCCTTCAGCTGCTTCACGCTCTCTTTGATTAGCAGCAGATGAGGCTAGTTTTTCTTCTTTTAAAAGATGCCCCTTGCTTTACCTCGCCGTTTTGTCGCTTCTTCCATGATCTGTAAAACACTTTTAGGTTTAAAAAATATGATGATAAGAGTTACAAATAATTTACAGTGTTTTTCAAATTTTGTCAATTTGGCCAGGCACTTGTAACTCGCTTGCTATTAGAGATGTAGTAAAATATAATTATTTTTTTCATAGCCTACTATCTAACCAATATCAGTCATAAATGACAAAATATGCAATATCTCGAAACGGCTAAAAAAGAAATATAAAGTGTAACACATTTTTAATAGGGTAATTTTTTAACCATTTTATTAGTGACAAAATTTACAGGGTATTCTATTTAAAATTTTCTAAAATAAATAAATAAGTCAAAAATGTGCTACACCTAGAAAAAGCTAAAATTATATCTGCATAAAAAGTTGCTGTAGAAATGTTTTTACATAATTAAAAATATTTAAAAAAGGATTAAAGAAAACGCAAGAAATTAAGAAACACGCTGTAGCGATTAAACGACGCAAAATAGCGAATTGCGGTTTTCACTAGTAAATTTGGCTTAAAATTTGAGCCTCGCAAATGGGGTCAGTTTTTGTAAAACATACAGAAACATGGATTTCCTATTAAAAGCGTCGAATTTGGCCCACCCTGTACATGTTATAATTAGTTGAAAGGTCTCCTCAAAAGCTGTAAGAAATGCTACATTAATAAATTTATTTTTAATAGTTTCGGAAATATGGCCATTATTTGGATTTTGTTTAATGAAACACCCTGTATATTATATAACCATAGCAAAGATATTTCAAACAGCTTTAACAAAATACCACATTTGATATAAATCTATTCCTTATAGTTTTGGAAATATGATTATCATTACACAAATAAGATTTGAAAGGTAATATTTCCAAAACTTTTTGAGAAAAATTAAAGGTCTTAAAAATGTCTTTTAATGGTGATGCAATATACAGGGTGTTTTATTTTAATAAATGCGGATTTTATTGTCAAACTCCTGATCATGGCTATATTTCCGAAACTATATGACAAATTAATCATATTAAATGATAAAATATACAGGTTGTTTGATAACTTTTGTCATAACTTTACGATAAAAGACAATGGAAAAGATGTAGGTACGCCACTGAATTTTACGCAAAAATCCCTAACACTCTACTATTTATACATATATATTTTTCTATCTCTAATAACAAACGAGTTGTAACTGCCTAACCAAATTGACAAAATTTGAAAACACCTGTATCTCCAAAACGAATCAAATTTTATAGCCATTATTTACTTTCACCACTAAATTTGTTTTAAAAGTTAAAATCAAGATTGTGCAATCAGATTTGTTATCTTTTTAGTTTTCGCAATACCCTGCAAGGTCAATGAAAAGTCGCCACCCTGTACATAATGTATAAAGCTGGCTGTCCATGAGAGCGGTTTTCCGCTCGCGCATGATAATTCAGCGTTGTGATTGGTTAGTGCAAATTTAAAATGCTTTTTTCGCCATTTTCGACGCGGATCCGCAAAAAGTTGAGATGAAGTTAACTTTTTGCGTTTTCCACTAGATTGTGCGGATTTTTCAAAATAATAGCCAGAAACTATAACCTTGAACTAGTTGATGAGCTTGATGATAAGACAAGACGTTAAAGATCCATTTTAAGTAAAAAGTGTTATGGACGACATTTAACTACACTTTCAATACGACCAAAAGACAAAAAGGAGGCACAGGTTTTGGGTTAGAAAAATTTCTTTAGAAAAAAGTTCATAGCCAATATTATACTTTATTAAAGGAGTTAAGACAAATTGATGATAAATAACACTTCAATTATTTAAGAATGTCAAAGAAGCATTTTAAAAAGTTGTTACAGAAAGTTGAGTCAACTATTAGCAAGTCCCAGACAGTTCGTGAGCCAATAATTGCAAGCGAGCGTCTAGCTTGTACTCCAAGGTAAATAGGTAACAAAAAAAGTGTATGTGGTAAATTAAAGACTAAGACAAGCTATTAACGAAAGTTGCCTAATTTGCTGGATTTATTATTATTCATTATCCAATCCATTTGCCATCCCACAGACAGATGATGATTGACATCTATAGTGACCTTCACAACCGTAGTATCAACTAAAGAAAATTCTAACATAAAATCAACATATTCAAAACAAAACGCTTTAATATTTTCCGCTACAATGGACATGTCAGCGGAAAACCGCTCTCATGGACAGCCGGCTTAAAATAAAATTTATATGACAACCTGAGTGGCTTTCCAGTGACGCAAATAGAGCGCTCCCGAGTAGCTCAGGAGCATTTCGTTCTACTTTATGGCGTTCCAGTGACGGAAAGTGTTATGCACCTGAGCTACTCCGTTTTTCTTTCCCCTTGCACCACTCCTCTTCTGGTTTTTGTGCTTCAAACGTATTTTTTTATGGTTAAGGGTAGATTTTTTAAAATTGTTTATTTAAAATTGAATTAGATATTAAAAAAGATTATTATTATAAAGCCAAGAAAGCTTAAAAACAACGAAATTTTAAAATTTCTTAAAGTATCTCTCTTTCCTTGTCTAAGGATGCGTTCCAGTGACTAACTTTTTAAAGCAGTTTAAGAGCTTCAAGCCCTGGAGCGTGACGCACAAAATTTTACGCTGGAAATTTTACGCTGGAAAGCTACCCAGGGTAGTCACTGGAAAGCCACTCAGAGCAAACGTCCCTCAAACGACGGCACCATCTTGTAATATTTTCTAAAAATGAATTTTGCATGAATTACAAGCCCTTTACTTTATAATTTAAATGACAAATGAAAAAATGGTTATCTATTGCCGTTTTTTATTTTATTTTAACCTATACTTTTAAAGGGACACATGGCTACTTCACATGTTTTTTAACATAAGAAAAACCACAAATATGGCCGTGATTTTATGATTTTACAAAAATATCAAAGTGTTCAATGAAGAAATCACCTTCTGAAGTTTTTCGATATCCCCACTTTGTGTTTCCAGCTCTTCTTCCAAAGCTTTAATTCTGCTTTCAAATTTTGCTGCGTCATCTTTCAACGATTTTTTATATCCGTATATTTGAGTTTAATGTGCACTGCTTCCCGAATTTGTACCTCTACAGCGTGAATATTATTTTGAAGTTCACATACTGACTAAAATTTTTTAAATTAATGGTAGTTACAGCAGTGGCGGCTCTCGGGTCTAAAAACAGGTGTAGTGCAGGAAGGGAAAAAGCGCATTCACCATTTTAGCAAAATTGAAAATACTCAACTAGCAAAAGTCTAAGTAAAAAGTCTTAATATCTAAACTTACCCAAATTTTATACACCAAATTAATCCTATCTTTTAATGCAGCAAATTCATCAATTGTATATTCATAAAATGGTTAAGTTTTTATCAGTTCCTGTAGGAGCTCCTTTTGAATTAAAATATTGGCCAAAGATAAAAGTCTATCTTGGGATATAGTGTTTCTTAAGAAAGTTTTTAAACGCTTAAGACAAGAAAAACTCCGTTTCACTGACACGCTTGTTGACGATATCGTTAAAATTAGCGAAAAAAGTTTATACGCCTCGGTAAAAATGTCTTTATTTGCGCCAACTTGTTTAACTAACTGCTGCAATGAAATATTTTTATAACTTTAATCAGCAAATATTAGGTCAAGTTTATTTTTAAGCCGCTGATTTTTTGGAAATGATTCGGCATATATCTCCAATAAATTTTGAAAAGAATCAGTGGGAAAAATTTGGTTATACTGGCCAACCTTTGCAGTATCAGCAAGACAAAGAAATTGTAGTTTGTAACAATCTTCGAATCTTACTTCCATTTCCATCAAAATATGATCTAATTTTTTCATAGAGAAGTGAACAGTCGAAATAATACGTAGAAACCAACGAAACGACCAAAACCTATACTATCTTTTTAAGGCTAGCGATTTACCAAGCAATACACCTGATACTCCCACCCGCGATTCTGGCCACCGGCAAGTATAGCGTTGTCATGGCAACGGAGCGTCAAAGCGTAAACAAAACCCCGCATGAGGTGTATACTTTGGTCCGTTTTATATTTGCAATACACTTGTCGCGTTGTCGCAAGAGGAGGAAAGCGACTCGCGCCAGCGGTTAATTTATATGCTAGATTTTTCATAGCAAATTTTACAAATAAGGAATAGAAATGAGAAAAACGAATTGAATAATAGTAATATGTTTTTTATGTTTTATTATTTATTTTTGGTGAAGTGGCACTTCACTTACTACACCTGAATAGCCGCCACTGAGTTACAGTCAATAAACGAACAGTGTGGACGTAAATAGTCCCCCTCGCTGTTAACTTTTGTACTCTTAATTTTTTCCACATAAAATTTGGGTATGACAATGGTGACCTAGGGTATGACTAATGAAAGCAGGTAATAAACTACTTATTGACGTAAAAATGATAGTTGCAACAATCAAGATGGCGGGTGGGCGCCAACTTGGGAAAAATTAAATGGAAAAGGAGTCTTCGGCCATATCATTTTAAAGCTCCTCACGAGTACTTTAGAACCCTAGAATATAAAGTCAATATCTTGACCTATTACAAAATGGCGGTACTTTAAAAATTATCTAAATTTCTGATTTGGATGGCCATATTTCCGAAACTAATAAAGTTAGATGTACTTAATATAGTATTTTCTTAAAGCTCATTTAAAGATCTTTTAATTGATAATTAAATAAACAGGGTGCTTCTTTAAAAAAATAAGTAACTAACCAACCCTGCATATTATTATCAGTATTACCACTGGAAAGATATTGAAAAGAACTTTCAGAAAATACCACATTATGTACTTTATAAGTTTCGGAAATATAACCATGTAAATCAGGTATTCGGGTGATTTTTAAAGTGCCGCCATTTTCAAGAAGGTGAAGGTATGGACTATATTTTAGGAATATAAAGTATACTCAGGAGCTTTAAAACGATGTACCATAAGACCCCTTTTCCATTTATTTTTTTTCATAAATTAGCACCCATTCGCCATCTTAATTGTTGTAACTTTTTTTTACGTCAAAAAGTAGTTTATATCCTCCCATTAGTTATACTCAAATTTTATATGGTTATATGGAAAAATTAAGGGTGCAAAAGTTAGCAAGGGGGGACTTTTTACGTCCACACTGTATATTATGGATATTAAAGTAATATTACTTGCCTTTTTTACAGGTCTTTCGACTTTTTAATTAGTTCTTTTTTCTCTTCCTTACTCAATAGCTTCTGATTTTCGGCGCCTAATTCTGCAATATATTTTTTTCTCTAAAAATCAATATTTTTATCATAAATGGGCAAAAAATCCAAAGAGGCGATTTTTAGGTTTAATTTAATAAAAAATTGTAGGAACCCATATGTTCAAACTGTCTTTCAAGATATGGGTGGTAAAAATAGTAAAAAAATATCTCTCTTATAGTATGTATCTCTGATACAACTTTAGATATTTTAATGCACTAAGAAAAATTTTTTGATGTACATTTAAAAAAAATCTTTCAGTGGCGTTCAAGAAGGGTTTAAACCAAATATTTTTAAAGAAAAATACGGCACGCCAATGATTTTTTTGTAACAAAATTTTATTCCTATAAATCCAATTTACTTTGGAGTAAATTAGTCTTCTTGCTATAAAAAGCATTTTTCTATACAGTCCATGAATTACGTGAGGTGTTTTTTCAAAATTTTCCCCCTTGGTGAGATTTGGTGAAATTTTCTTAAACCCCTCCTTATCTTTATGGGAAAAAGGTCCTCCATCCAAAAAGTATCACTGCATCACATTTTCCTGGGGAGGGGGGCATGGCCCAAAATTGTTAATTTTTCCTGTTTCTACCTCCACAAAAAATTTTACGTAATATTTTTACAGGACCATCCCCCTTTCCCAATCATGAGATTTGGTAAGATTTTTCTCGACCCCCTTTTAGATGGGTCCACATTTAATTCATTCGGAAAGTATTACCGCAAAGTACACAAAAAATGATAAAGTAATCAAACCCCATTTGTGAACAATGATTTATTGCAGCAAAAAATATTCAACCCGACGAGTTTCTAGTACCACGCACGTGCCACCGGTTTTTAGTAGGACAGAGGCGAAATAAGAGGATGTTTTTAAGTACGTGACACGTGTTTTAGCAGTGTTTTTTATTTATCTAAAAACTGTGAAATCAGGCTCTCTCAGCGCTATGTGCCTTTGAAAAGGTTTGTTTACTTTATCATTTTTTGTGTACTTGGCGGTATTGCTTTCAGAATGAAATAATTGTGGACCCATCTATACAAAATACCTTTTTGCTCTTTTAAAGACCCTGCTGTAAATGGTGTTTTAAAAGTAAGGTAATAAAAGATGTAAAGTAGCGAACCCTGGCTTTTATTCTATCCATTGCCATGATATAGCCATAAGACCATTCGCTATGCTTCGTATTATTTAAAGTAAATACTAGGCGTCGAACAAAACAAAAATAAGGAGAAAGTAGTTGAGAAGCAAAAGAAAATTGGAGCTTACCATACTTTTCCTTAAAAGTATTTAATTGGACTGTCACTAGAAGAAATTAAAAAGTTTTGCCTTCATCTCAAAAGTAAGACACTTTTTATGTGGGTTTATACTAAGTTTTTTTTTCTTAAAATGAAACTCTGAATCGCTCCCTTCTTACTTATCTTACGTAAATTACACTCTGTATACAGGGTGTTACAATTCGATGCATTAGCATTGCTATCTTGGTAATTATGGGAGATAGAGAGTTGGTTAAATTAAGGCAAAGTTGCGCATCCTTATGCTGAATAATTGGGAGAAGATAAATTTAAAAAATTCCGGTTAATTCCGGAGATACCAGGAAAAAAACGAAAAATTCAATTATTTATTTTATTTTTTAAGAGGCTTAAGATAGTGGTTTCTATTTGAATAATTGAAGCTCTTTACTGCCCAAAGTCAATTTCTGTGGCACTTCCGGTAAAAGCGGAAATTGTAGTTTTACGGTAATAGGATGTAAGATTCATTCATGTTAAATAAATCGCATTAATCCTTTTCTTTTAGCATCTGTTTTTTAGCAAATCGATAAAAATGGCAGTTACCATGACATTTTCGAACATCATTTTCTCAAAAACTAATTAAGATATGAACAACATGTTGTACATGTATTTTCTTAAAATTGCCTGTAGAATGAATTTTTAGAAAAATATGTAGTATGCTCCGTTTAAAATAGCAAGTTAAGAGCACTTCCGGTTATTCCGGATGTATCACATAAATTCCGAAATACCAAAAATCTGCATCCTATTGAACCATGCATCCGACGGCAATTTTAAAGTCCTGTAACACTTCTTAAGGAAATGACTGACTTGCAAGTAATTTCGTGGGCACCCGGTATGTATTTTTTAGTTATAAGCACTTGAAAATATTATTTTATTTTATTTTATAATGAAATAAATATAACTGAAATATTGGTTTCAATTTTTTAACGTACCTTTTTTAATCTATATTTTAATAAATCTAATTTTTTACTTTGGTCTATAATCTGTAAGTCCAAAAGTTCCTTAACTTCAGTACAACTTTTATCCGTAAGAGGTCCTACTATTTCTTCTATTCGTCTAAAAGCATAAAAAACAAATCAATCTTCATCATTGATTTGTAAGGAAAAGATACATTTTTACCAAGGTTAGTTTATATTTATAAGGTTGCGACATATTCTCAAATTTTAGGCGGTTTGAGGTCGGGGACGCAAGGAAGGGCACTCCACGGAGAAAAGTTGGCAAGACTGGGTAAAATCAAAGCTGATGATCAATCCAGTGGCATCTAGAATTTGCGCATTTCATTTTGCATTGTTTTGGAAGTGATATTTGTTGAAAGATGTAATTCCAAATGTTTTTTATTTAAAGTAAAAGAATTTACAACTTAATAATAATTAAAAACTGTTGTGTAAGCGGTTGTTCTACTAATACAATAAACTGTATATCTCCGGCACTGAACAACATTGTCGAAAAATGGGAGATGTGACGTCATAACACGTCAAAGTAATGTCGCGACCCTATATAGACCGACTTTGCATTTTTACGCTTTAATTTTATTTACCTCACTCTTTCCGCGATCTTCGAGTAGTGCGGTTCATGTTTACGTAGAGGTCTACATAGACCTCCCGGGTAGGCGATTGAAGGCATCGTACGAGCGTGGCTGTACCCTTTGGGGATCGAAAAAGATTCACGCTAAATTGGGGCTTCTTTCTTCTGGGGCTAAGCGCTGTGAGTGAAGATTCCTAAAGCCTGAAGTTTTTGCGTTTTGGTGTTGAACACATGGTGTCCTCGTATGGTCGAGGAGGTGCGCACGCCTGCGGAAATACGTCAGGAATGAAAGTGACGGTTATGCGTGATACCAGTAGCAGCCACTGGCTAGATAGTCGCAATTTATGCATTGCATCGAAGAAAAACAATAAGTATTAACAATTAAAAAGTGAAAAGCTCGGGAGCCACCAGGGCACAGGCCCGACTTACTGGAGACTCCCACCCAGAATACAACCCCCTCTCACAGAGGGACGTACTGGCAATTGGAACTTCGGGGACCTACGTCACAAACAAAGAAACAACAACAACAATTTTATTTACCTAAGGTAAGTGGATCATTGTAGATGGGAGGTTGGGTAGATAGGACTCTGTAATACTTTCAATAAAACCTTGGAGAAGCGCTATCTGGTAACGGAGAGTATAAGCATCTTGCAAGTACGTTCAGTAATTAATGGTGCGTTCTGCGTGGACTTTAAGTAAGAACCCGGTCAACTTTTGATAAATGGTTTATGAAATTTTATGTAGTTTTACAGTAAGGACCCCAATATCCCTATAATATCGATAAAAATGCCAACAATATTATTGGAGCTGTAAATATTTATTTTTATTTGCAATTTTTTGATAGAACGAAAATATTATCGGGCCATTTTTGTAGTAGATAGGTTAATACTAAATGTTTACTTGTTTTTTTGACTATCGACTAAATAAAAAATGGTCGGTTTGAATTTAAAACTCCCCAAGTAACATTTTAAGGTGCAGTAAGTTTTATGTTATTACGTTTTTATACAAAATATGTGATAAAAATAAAAAGAAAACCGTTTTGTTTAATATGTCAATGAAGCTTTATTGAAGTTTTAACTTAACTGTATTAGGGTTGTTCTTTTTTTTACCTACATAATGATAAAGTATTCATTTAAGTTTAAAAAATAAATACACTGATTTATAACTCTGTCACGCACTTTTTCCGACAAAAATATAATTTTAATATTTTTTTAAAAGGTACACAGCCGTTATGTCTTCAGTACAGTGCATGTTGAAATATAAATAAAAAGTAATATTAGTAATTCTTAAGTAATTCTTTTAAATTTTTCATTTTTTACTGATAGAAACAAGGAGAAATGTGTATGTAGGTTAAAAAGAAGAACAACCCATCATACTTCTTTTTTTAACCAATATTTTTAAAACAAGAATATTTGAAAATATTTTGACTACACCACTGCATTCTACGTTATTAGCCAACTGAGATACAAGGGGTACCTGAAAATGATTTTTAAAATCACCCTGCAGCTCAGAAACTAAGAGTGCTATGACGGCTTTATTTATGGCATCTTTCGTGTCACAAAAAAGTAGCTCAGGTTTGCGACAACCGCAAGGTTCTATCTTTAATATTAACTAAGATACCCAGCGATTTCAACTAAGTGGGACACCCTGTACAACCGTTCTTCTGGAAAAATATACAGCTTGCACTACCAAAATGTAAATCTACAGAGCAGGGGCGGTCATAGGGAGGGGGCCATAGGGGCCATGCCCCCCTTGGATGCGACATCCTTTCTATTTTATTGTGTTTCCTACATGTCTAATGGCAAATATGGGCATTTATTGAGGTCCCCCAAGGTTGGTCCGAGGGGTGAGGCTGATAATGGAATTGAAGGGTGAGGACCTTTTCAAATACGTGGGAAGGAGGTTTTGTGTAATTTTATAAAAATAGTAAAAGGTGAAAACAATAAAAAGAGGTTAGAGGACCTTTTTTTGCTCTTCAAAAATTTGAAACTCCTTTAAAAAATTTTGTTTTTTGCCACCTTACACACTTCTCCTCGGCCCATGGCCCCCCTCAGACCGCCCCTGCTACAGAGCCTCACCTGTTTTTTAATCGATATTTGGCTTTTGGGTTTTTACTTTGGTGCAAAACTAAAACGAGACTAGTAATTTCTTTTTAATTTTTATAATTTCATCTGCATTGGATTTTCTTTCGGCTTCGCAATCTTCAAATAATGCTCTTCTTTGACCCTCTAAAATGGTTCATTTTATAGAAAAAGCTATTTGTAACTAAAAATGTATGAGTATGACTTGTTTTTTAGGTTAAACTAATGGAATAGTTCCTAAAAAGCCAATATTCCCCTGTCTGTATCAAATAATTTATATATTTATGTTAAAAAAAAATAGTATTGTCTTATTATAAATTTTACTGTGCTTGAGCTAATAAGCCAAAAAGCCTAAAAGTAGAAATCAGAAACAAAAAAATTTATGTACTTTTAAAACGTAAAATAACCCTGGACCAGATAATTCCCAGTGGCGTCTTAGTGGAGACCACAACGTATTATTAGGAAAAAAAGTAGACACTGACTTTTTTCCTTTGTTTCCGATTAAAAAACTAAAAATACAACAGTTAATGTCTTATGTTTTTTTCGTATCTTAAGCTTCTTTTTTGCAAAAAGGAGGCTACAGAAACTAATTCTAAACAGCATCCATAAACAAGATAAAATTAAAATTAAAAAAAAATCAATTTTGACGATAAAGTAAATAAGCAAAATAATAAAATTAACCACGCCTGGTGAAAATTGTTTTTTATTTTTGGTTTTTATCTTATTTTCTCTATGGATACTTTTTAGAATGAGTTAAAGTGGATTCAATTTATTTTTCGGAAAACGAAGCTTGATATACGAAGAAATCAGAAGACACTAACCATCGGAAAAAGTATAAAAACTACAACAAAAATCAGTGGCATACTTTTTTCTTCAATGCTTTTTGCTGAGGTCCCACTGTAACGCCACTGGACCCGATAATTTTGATCTAGTTAGGACTAAATAGGGGCTTTATTACTTCTCTTTTACTTTGTACCAAACTGTGACCAAATGGGTTTAACGATGTTTCAGATATTTATAAAATAGCGACTTTTTTCTAAATTTGAACTTTTTCTATCTCTACGTAACAAATCATTTTTTGAAGTTTCGAACCGTAGTTAGGAAACACCCTGTATAACACGTTTTCATTTGTGATTCCATACAATGTGCTAGTAAAAACCTTATAATTTATTTTATCAAAAAGAAGTTGAAAGGTTTAATCAAGTCAGGTAATAGAAATATTATATAAACAAAGCTTTTGACCAGGTCTGGCATGCCGCACTTCTTAATAAACTTTCCTCCTACGGTCTTCCAACTGAACTCTGTACTTGGCTCTCTAGTTATCTATCGGATCGACGTATATCAGTTATTGTGGATGGTCATTCTTCAAACTTTCACCAAGTAAATGCTGGAGTCCCTCAGGGCTCAGTTCTGGCACCATCATTGTTTCTTCTTCACATCAACGACCTTCTCTCGTCCACAACTAATTCCATTCATAGTTTCGCCGACGATAGTACCCTTCACTCCGGTTTGCAGGTTCCTAAACCCATCACTAAACCTGATTTGGACAACAAACGCAGAGCGATGCAGATATCTCTTTGGCAGGATCTTAATTTATTATTGGATTGGGGCGCCAAAAATCTCGTCTATTTTAATGCATCCAAAATACAATGATGTTCCTTGTCGCAAAAAGAGTCATCAAATACTCATCCTCTACTTATGAGCGGCCAAGTTTTACAGAGCAAAGACACCTTCAATCTTGTGGGCGTCACATTTGAAAGTAACCTTAACTGGCATAAACACACTGTATCTATAGCCACGGCAGCTTCAAAAGCTTGGATTTCTCTTTCGAGCCAAAAGTATTTCTCCCCTTCTAATTTATACACTTTATATGTGTCCCAAATCCGACCTCCCTTGGAATATTGTTCTCATATCTGGGGCATGGCGTCCCCCACAACCCTAACCATTCTTGATTCTACTCAAAGAAGAGGTATTCGCCTCATTAATGATCCTTCACTTACAGAAAGGCTTTTCTCTCTTGTCCATCGTCGGGCTCCGGGGATTTATAGCTTTTTATAGGTACTTCCATGGCTTCTGCTCTGAAGAATTGTCCAGTATAGTTCCTCCACTCACGGTTCCCAACAGAGAAACTCGTGGCTCCGAACTTCCCACTTTGTTCGTTCTTTTATCCCTAGAGTTTCTAGATTATGGAACCTGCTGCCCGCGGAGGTCTTTCCTTCCCCCAAATCTTCAAGTATTTAAGTCCCGTGTCAACAAACTCCCTCTTACCTCGCTTAAGACACCCACAGTACGTTAGTATTTAGGTTTTTAGCCTTCGTGGTTTGTCAAAAGATTTAAAAAAATATCTAGGTCTAATAAGTCTAGATAAAATTTATTGTGTAAGATTTGTATATATTATGTAGAAGATTATAACTACTATTTTTAAATTAAGGTTATCATTTCTTTTACAAGAAAAAAAAGATTAAAAAAGATATAATAATAAAAAAATATATATTTATATAATACAAAAAATGTATATTTTGCGAGCGCTTTATTTAAAAGTCAACATTCGCCTTGGCGAATATGAGAATTCTAACATTTGTTACGTTACTAGAATTTTCGAGCATTGAAAAAAATGAAACTAATATCATTTTCTGAACTTAACAATAATACCAATACTATACTTTAAGTCTCGCCTAAAATTATTAAAATTGTGAAAATAAAGCCGAATGAAAACGAGAAAAGGCAATTTTTAATTTATTACCTGAAAGTTGAATCTTTTTCTTAATTTCTAGAATTTTCTTATTTAGCTCTGTTAATTGTATCGTTTCATCCTCTTCCATTTTAAAAAAAATCTGTTTTAATAAGTATTTCACAATAATGATGAAATTAATATCGATCAAACAATACCCTTGGTGCAGTGGCAGACTGACAATAAATTCTACTAAAAGAGAATTATTGCAAGTTGCCTTATTAAGCTCGGGAATTATTAATACCGGCCTTATTTAAATAGTGCTTGTACCCATAATTTAGAGTTATTGCAAATCATGTTGACAGTGCCATTAACCTAAAAAAGGGGAAACAGTTTTAGTTGTTTTTCTTTGTTTTTTTGTGTTGTAGGGTTTTGTTTTACACAATTAAAGAAATACATTTGAAAAAGCAAGGTTTTGGGTATTTTTACTTCTAAAAACTTTTCGATTTTGTGTTCGGCAGCCGTTCGGTTTACACGAACAGTTCCGAAGTTAACATAAGACCAAAATAAGGCACGACCTAAATCCGACATAAATAAAGCCGGGCACTATACTTATTAAGGGAGTCCTTATCCCACTTAGCATCTGCGCAAGCTCAGATGTCAAAATAAGGCCGGTATTATTAGTGTCTGGCCTTATTTTACTGTGCAATATTTCTCTAATAGAGAATATATAATTATTTTACTCTATACAGGATGTCTCAAAGAAGTGTGACGTATCCAAGTTATATTTTTTAAATGGAACAACCTATATTTTATGACGGTTTTTATTCTACATAAAAAAATAATTTAAGTTTGTTAATAGTACCAAGTGTCTAATTTTATCGGTTTTTGTGATATTTGATTTTTTTTAAATGCAGGGGTGCAATTAAATTAATTTTATTTTAACAATATAAACTCCTTAATATTTAAAATTTGTTATAAGATTAGGAAAAGTCTGCCTTATCATACGTAGGTCATATCGAGATCATAGATTATACAGGGTGATCAAAAAAATATCAAATTTTTTAGAAAATCAAATAGCAATATCTCTCTTATTTTAAATGGAACACCTTGTATTTTTTACACCACATGATGACAAACCAAATGCTCTTTTCAAATGGTGTATAGGTTTGCCTATACCTATCTTTTATATTTTTTAAGTAAATTCCGTTTTAACATATTTTTATTCCAAATGTCTAAATGTAAGTAGGGTGGGATATAGCTATGCCTATTTACTAAGCCGTTATTGCAAAATGTAAATTTGTTGGAAAAAGCACAAAATTAAAAGATTTTGTATTATCTGCCACTATTTTTAAAATTCACAGAAAAAAATTAGTTGTTATCAGATGGTTTCTCCTGGAATATTATTCAGGATTAACTCTAGACTAAAGTAAACCATTTTTTCACATCCTACCAGTATTACATCATCTTGTTGTTGTAGAAGGGTTTTTATTTAAAATCATTGAAATTTCTTTTAAACTGACTAAAACACTAGTAATCAATAAATGGTCGTTGTTATTTCCTTAAGAAAAATATTAATGGCTGCTATGTCACAGCCAACTTTAATTAAAATAAACATTTGGACTAAAAATTTGTAAAAACAGATTTTACTAAAAAGCACAAAAGATAGGTATAGGCAACCTATCACCATTTGAAAGAGTATTTTATTTGTCATCATGTAACGTAAAATAATAGAGGGTGTCCATTTAAAATAAGAGAGATCTGGCTATTTGATTTTCTGAAAACTTGAAATTATTTTTTGATCACCCTGTACAATATTTGATCTTGATTGGACCTACGTATGATATGGCAGACTTTTTCTAATCTTGTTACACATTTTAAAGTTTAAAGTGTTAAAAGTGTTAAAGTAAAATCAATTTAATTTTACCTCTGCATTTTTCAAAAAATCAAATAACACAAAAACGAATAAAATTAGACACTTAGTACTATAAACAAACTTGAGTTATTTTTTAAAGTAGAATCTAAAACCGTCATAAAATATAGGGTTAAAAAATATAACTTTGATACGTCACACATTTTTGAGACACCCTGTATAGACTAAAATAATTTTATACTGTGGTCTTATCCGACCTGCATATGTTCCAGTATTTACTTTTTTTAAAAGCTCCATGGTTATCCAGCTACAGACCGTGTCGAATATGGTGGGCCACCCTTGTCAAAACCGGTTAACCGGTATTCGAAAACCGGTTTTCGAATACCAGTTTTCGGTTTTGGCCAAAACCGCGGTTAACCGAAAACCGGTTAACCGAAAAACCGGTTTCGGTTGCCAGCCCTACTATTTATCATAATATGTTGAATAATGACATTCGGATAAAAATAAAAGAATTATATCTGCATAAACAATTTATTACATTCGTAACTTTAAAAACCTATCAAATATAACATATTATAAAATATTGCACGTAACTACATGTGTATAGTCTGTTCAAAATTTTATGCTATGTCGGTATAATCTACTAATAAAATTAACCCTTAAAGATAAGAATATTCCTTGCAATATTGATTGATTTACCACAATTTACAGAAGTCAAAGGAACACTGTCGTATTATTACTTTCACAATAAGACCCTGCTCTCCCGACTTACGTTTATCGTTTTATTGGTCTTTTAAGAGGTTATTTTTATTTTCCTATTTTTACCACGGCGCACGGCGAAGATACGTTGCGGGCTCGCTGCGGTTATGTGTGGCCAGACCTGAATACGAGTAAGATAAATAGAGATTTGAATTAAAGCTAATTTATTTTAAAGCCGGCTTTTTAGTGTAAGCGGTTAATTATGGAACAAGTTCATATTTTTACTCTTATTTATCACAAAAGAATCTAATTCTTATTATGTAAAAAAATTAAAATAAAATAAAAACTACGCATCTAAATCATAGTTTAAATAATTAAGTATCTTAACAGTACTGCCAAATTCAACAGAGGTAATATTTTGAAAAAATATATGTCCATTTGATAAAAATAAAAATCCGACTTGGCAAATCGGTAAAAATGAACCTAAAAGGTATATGTGTATATTATGGATGGTGGAAGGGAGGATAACCATCTGAATGTTGTAAAAGTGTCTGTCGAAAGGAGCAACTTAAGGTGGCGCCACAGTAGCCAGAGGAGATTTTTTAACCAATGAGCATGAATTATTAGAGTGAGATACAAAATGAAAAAGGATAGATAGATACAAATAAAAAGGAAAGAAATACCAAAATCCCTCCACTGGCTACTGTGGCGCCATCCCAATTTGCTATATTCCGATTGCCACTTTTTAAACTTGTCCGCCATAAAAGATGGTTATCCTCCCCTCCACCATCCATAGTGTATATAAAGGGTGTTTTTTAGGTTGGATAGAACTTTACATGGCAACAACTGTCAGACTTAGCTGTCAATCTGACACTGTTCATAAAATTTATTTTCAGTATACTTTGGCAAATCATCATGAATAAACTTACGCTTGACCAACGTTACCAAATTATCCAAATTTACTTTGAAAATCAGTCATCAGTTCGCCAGACTCATAGAAGACTTCGTGAATTTTATGGGCCACACGATCGTCCATCTGAGTTACTAATTCGTCGTACTGTGGATAGATTTCGTACCACGTACTCTTTACACGATGTGAAAACACCACTACGTCGAAGGAATGTGCGTAATGAAAGAAATATTGCCGCTGTGCGCGAAAGTGAGAGAGAGAATCCAAAGTTATCCATTCGTCGTCGGTCGCAACAAGTTGGGCTCTGTCCGTCAACTACCTGGCAAATTTTGCGGAAAAATCTTGATCTATACCCCTATAAGATCCAACTGGTGCAAGAATTAAAGCCGCAAGATCATGGCTTGCGTCGTCGTTTCGCTAACTGGGCATTAGGACAGCTGGAAGGTGACCCGTTGTTTTATCGTAAGATTTTGTTTAGCGACGAGGCTCATTTTTGGCTTTCTGGATTTGTGAATAAACAAAATTGCCGGATATGGTGTAATGCTAATCCACAGGAAATCCAACAGACTCTACATTCAGAAAAAGTGACCGTGTGGTGTGGTTTACATGCTAATGGGATCATCGGACCTTATTTTTTTTAAATGAGGCTGGACAGAACGTTACGGTCAATGGAGAACGTTACCGAACCATGATTCATGAATATTTGTTTCAAAATATGAATGATATTGATCCAGACGAAATGTGGATGCAACAGGATGGTGCTACATGCCACACGGCGAACGAAACTATCGCCTTGTTGCAAACAAGGTTTGGCGACAAATTAATTTCGAGAAATGGACCTGTTACCTATCCACCCAGATCCTGTGATGTGACGCCCTTAGATTATTTTCTGTGGGGCTACGTCAAGTCATTAGTGTATGCTGATAAACCAGCAACGATAGAAGCCTTAGAAGCCAACATTACTCGTGTTATTCATGATATACGACCGGAAGTACTCGAAAAAGTCACTCAAAATTGGACTAAAAGAATAGCCTATCTGGTAGACTGCCGCGGTGGCCACATGCCGCAAATAATTTTTAAACGTTAATGTAATAAGTTGTTCTTTTACAAAGCATTATGTTTTCGATCACAATATATTTACTTTCATATTTTTTATGGATTAAAGTTATATCATCGTTAAAAAAACACCCTTTATAACGTTTTAACGGCGTTCGAGCCCCTCCCAGGGTGTTGTCAAGCCCCCTTCTAGGCCCCTTCCAGGTTCAATGGCTAGTTACCCCTATGCACTTTATAAAACACTGTGTTTACAACAAAGATTACAAAAATGTATGCTTCACATCAACATTTTCTTTTTCATCTGCATTCATTATGCGTAACATTTCAAAAGCGTATCTTTTACTTTCTTCTGTCCACGCCATATTTACTTTACAAGGTTTTTTAATCAAGTCACTGTTCTCACTCACAAAATTATTGTTATCGATAGACACAAGTACTGCTTTTGAACTACCCGGATGTTTCTCTGGAACAAACTCGGACCCCTCATCTATAACTCTTGAATGTCGAACACTACTTCTGGAACCAACTTTTCGATTAAAATTATGTTCCTTCAGCGGGCTTGTTTTAAATCTAATTTTTTTATCGGATGTAGCTTTATTTTGCGGTTTCAAAATCGTATCTAATTTGAGTTTCGCACTTGTACGTATTATATCAGAATCAACGCAACTGGCATACGTCGAATCAAGATCTTCGTATGATTTCTTTTTGGCTGCGAGCTGGATTGAGAATGTGTGCTGGAAGCAGAGCTACTACTATGTGTAGATTTTACACCTTCTCGAGACCTCTTAAGATATAGCTCAGCAAGCTGCAGCTTCTCCTTAACAGAACGTTCCATGATTTGAAGTTTCTTTTCTTTATTTGTTAATTTTCTTTCTTGTTCCTTTAAAAATTGTTCTTTTATTTGTAACATAGCTTCTTTCTTCTTTAAATTTTCCAACTTATCCATATAATTTTTTGCTGGATTCTCCAAAATCAGTTCTGTATTTGTTGATTCCTTAATAACGTCGTTATTAACAAAACAACGTTCTTTTGCCATTTCGTTATGTTTAACAAAATATGTGGGTCACATAGTAATTTATCAATATGTTTTTTAGAGGCGTGTTGTCTTTGATCATTGAAATAATAAGTCGTTCGAATACTTGTGTGTAACCCAGTTTACTTATGGGGTGATGTTCCAGCATGGATTTTTCAAAGGTCGTATACGTACAAAGCTGAAACACAAAAGTTCCCAGATGAGATGTGTATATTTCTTTTTGCTTGCAAATTTTGTTATCACCTTCAATATGACAGAAGTTGTAGAGTTTGACATTGTACTCGCTATCGATAAATACAGTATCCAAACTTAGTTGCCCCATAAAAATTTCAATGGTTTTTAGAGCAAAAACGATTTGGTACAATATTCTACAAACAAGTTCTTCATGTAAACGCTGCGATTTTTCTTCACCCTCTTTTTTTATAAAGTTAGAAAGAGAACCCATATCGCAGAACTCTTGTTTCACATAGATTACCTTATCGACAGTTATGCATCCATAAAATTGTAATATATTTGGATGTGTTAAGTTGCATCTTGTTTTTAATTTTTCCATTAATTCTTTTTGGTCACTATCGCTAAGATTTGCACAGTAAAAACATCGAAGGCAAAATATACTTCCTGAATCTTTATGTTTTACTTTAAACGTAGATGAGAGATTGTTTCTTTCCATAAATTCGTAGTTTGCTATGTTATCCATCTAAAAATATAAAAAAATCGTGATTAAAATTGTTATTATAAAATAACTTTTAAGGTTCAAACACCTATACAATTATTGCTGTACTAATACTACTAGTAGGACTTTTACATTCTAAATAACCCAAATTGGTGGTTTTTCAAGATACTTATGATACAAAAAACCAAATTAGGTAAAGTTTTCGCCAGAAGAGAAGATGCCACGGCGTCATCACTTCTGTCTCACTTTCAATTATTCTCCTTTTTGTTGCTCGCACACGATGTAAACGACGCGTTTAGACAGCGATAGTTGATTGCCGTCTTTATTTGTATGAAGCTTGTGGCATCTTTGTAACTGGTTTTTAGTCTTCCTACTTAATTATATCGTTTATTGCAGATACCAGCCAAATGACATTTTTGGCGAAAATGAGTTTTTAATTTTATAAAAATAATTGTGTTTAGTGTTTAGAAATCTTTAATTTTTAATATTTTCTCTTTATTTTTAAAAGGGGTTCATTCTACTATAATTTTTTTGGTTTCAAAATTATCGGTCTAGATTAAAAGCATCAACTTTTTGATCAAGATAAAGACATAAGATCGTTTTATTTTCACTCAAGGAGTTTTTGTAGCATTTTGTAAAAATCTTTTAGGTACACCCTCTATAAATATCAAATTAAAGGGTTTTTCAAAACCAGCCAATGTCAAAATTTCAATATTTTTAAGAGCTTAAACAAAAAAACTTTATTAAACCTATATGGCTAACTCTATAAGTTTTTGTAATATGTTTAATCCGTAAAAACTTTTTGGTTTTTTACACAATATCAATTAGCTTTTTATCCAGTTATAGCTCCTTTTATTATTATTATTATTTATTAAGGGGATTTCAAAAAGATTATTGGGATTAGGTGGTATACATGGCAGAGTCAAATTTTTCATTTTGACCCAATTTTTCGATTTTTTACCAGTGTATTGAAATTTAAAGCCTTATCTTTTCTTAACATTTTTTTATATGGGTATCTCTATTCTAAAAAAATACAAATTTTTAAAGAAAACAATGCAATTTAATTACGATGGTCGTAATATACCCTATAATGCAACATTGGGGAAACAGATTTGGATGGTCATATTTCCGAAAGTAATAAAGATAATTATATCAAATAGAATATTTTTTTAAAGGCATAATAAAGATCTTTTTACTGGTGATATAATAAACAGGGTGTTTTTTTTAAATCACACTTTTTGTCGTAACTTAACAAACTGATATTTGTATTTATTTTTTTTATCACATTAAACAAAATTTTTAGCAAAGGTGTAAAAGTATAACTACACACAAATTTTATTCCCTTTAAAAATTTGTGTTTTCTTTCAGAGTAAAGACATTGATATTAAAAAAAAGAAATGTTAAAAAAGATGGGGCCTTAACATCCAATACACTGGTAAAAAATTGTGACGTTATGACGTTTTTTATTAAAAAGTATGTTTAAAAACAATAATAAACAATAATTATGACGAATAAATAGTGATGTATGGTTGCATGAATGTACCCCACTAATGGGGTACATTCATACATTTTGCTCTTTTTTGTAAAAGTCTTATGGAAACTTGCGCGTGTGAATTTTTATATAGTTAAGCTATTTGTGTGTCATAAATTAAAAGGGACATACCTAAAACAAGGCATTTTACAAAGCAACATATAAAAACTGTATGAAGCCTCCCCACTTTCCCCTACAGGTGGTTTTCGGGAAACTGGGGTACCGAATGTCAAATTAATCATTTCATCATCATTTTTTATTCTACGAAATAAACTTAAATATTAGATTGTTTAGTTAATTCCGTAGTTTTCTAATAGGTAATCGGATTTCATTATCTCTTATGATATACAGTGTATGACAATAAATAGGATTTTTTTAAATAGAACACCCCATATATTATAAAACCACTAAAAAGATCTTTTAGAAAACTTTAAAGAAGTACAACATTTCATATGTCTGTATTAATTAGTTTCGGAAATATGACCATCCAAATCTAAAAATATTTTTTAATTTTCTTTAGAAGCGTAATAAATTTACATCTTCCTAATTTTTGTATTTTTTAAAGCATAAAATAAATAAAAACTCTTTTGTTGGGTCAATCCTGTAGTATCCGTATCTTTCACCATAATGCTTTTATCTATTCAGATATACAGAGTGGGACAAAAATATTATTTTTTTAAATGGAAAACCCTGTAAATTATTTAAAAAAAAATGGTATCCGTCCTTACACTCAGAACTACAAAAACTGATAAAGAAAACGGTAAAAAATCAACAGACAAAAGTAGCAAGACTCTGCATCGGAAACACAACAATAGCTTTTATTGTTTAAATTATTTTTAGTAAACTAGGCTAATAACAAACTTAGTAATTTTAATGGTATATATTTACATATGTCTACTTTTGTACCAATAATATAAATTATTGCAATTTTTGCGGCAAAGCTAAAACTCATTTATTCTTAAAAAACATTTTAAAATCCTTTTATAATTTTTTGTACATATAGTTTGGAGTATCTACTTTAAGATACACAACATGAACCATTAAAATTTCAAAGTTGATTTTTGGCCAAAATAATGGATGTCTATCCCATAGTGCGTCGGTAAACCAAGCAAAAAGAGCAGGAATCGTATATTTCAGAAACCCGCCAAGTGCACTTTATTAAATTTTCGGTAAACAACAAAAACTTTCTATCTTTAAAGCCGCGTCCACACTAGTAAAAATTTACGTTGTGTGCGCCATGCAGCACAAATTTGTATGTGCGTTTCAAATTTTTGCAAGTGTGGACGAGTTCGCCGCATAGAAACACACGCAAAAATTTTCGCGACATTCAACGAACGCGATCCGTCGGTTGTCGGTTTTTTCAACATCAAAGAGATTTGCGCCGCAATATTGTTTTAGTGTGGACGTATTTACGTTAACGCAATGATTTTGACAAATGTTGTTATTATGACTTGCTGTTTAGAAATTATAGAAGTTAACTGATATCCATCTTTCTAATTTGTTCTAAACCAACCATTCTGTGACTATGTCTGTTGCAATGTTAATGATGAAAAGAAAATACGCTACTTTTATCGTCGTGTTAAAACTTATCCAAAAAAAAAAAAAAAAAGAAAAAAAAAAAAATGGAGGAAAAAAAAGAAAAAAAGACGATATTGGATTAAACATTTGTATCAAAATAAAAAGAATTTAATGGCGTAAAGTTATTATATCAGCTATCCTTGGATGAAAGTACTGGGCATTTCAAAAAATTTTTGCGTATGTCTACAAATGACTGAGATTTTAATAAATAAGATTGGACCAAAAATTATCAAAAAGGACACCAAGCTTGGAGAAGCCATATCCGTGAAGGAAAGGTTAGCTGTCACATTACGTTTTATGGCTACTGGAGATTCATATACAAGCCTTCAATATCTTTTCAAAACATCCAAGCAAAGCATATCATTGATAGTTCCAGAAGTATGCAGTGCTTTAATTGACGTTCTAAAAGATTATGTAAAGGTAATGTGGTAATAAAACCTAATTTTTATTTTTTAAAAATTTATTATCTTTCAAAAACAACAACTGTAAGGCGAAAACTTTAATAAAAACTGAATTTTCATTCGAAATAATACGTATAACACATTTTGCGATTTCTTCCCCAAGCATTATTCTTTTGTTTTTATGAAAATACCACTTATCGCTTGGATCCCATAAAAGTATTTGTTTTTGATATTTTTGTATCAGAAGAAGAACATCCTCTTTATTTAAATTTATCTTTTACAAAATATAAAATACTTGGCGAAAAAATATAAACAAATTCAGAATAACAAAATAGTATGCAACGCATAAGATTACACACGTTTTGAGCACGAACGCACGACATACAACGTAAAATTGAACGTCGGTAGAACGTGAAATTTGCGCCGCAAATATTTGCGCCGAATTCTAGATTCAACATACAACACATTTATTTACTAATGTGGACGCGGCTTAAAATTAATAAAGATTTTGGCCTAAAAAAAATTAGAACCGTACTTAATAACTTCTTAAAACATGTTATTTGTATTACCACTTTAATATTTTGTTCACAAAACATATACATATTTTTTGCACTTGTGTTTTTGCAATAAAAAAATATCTATAAAAGGTGCGGAAAAAAATGCTACTACAAATTCCTAAGTGAATGATTTTGAAGATACAGGATGTTAAAAATTTAGTCTGGTTTTAGTTTTTTATAAATAATTGTGTTAATAATGGGTGTTTATGGTGTATTTGGTTCAATTTTAAGAGGTGAAAAACTAGAATTTGCTATCGATTTTATTGTAAACCCTAGATGGCGCCACCTGCGTTATCTTGCACAAATTACAAACAAAATAAGTTTTTTTGCCACCCCCTGTACGTAATTTTTAGACAAAAATTTGTATTGTTCATTATATTTCACAAAAAAGATATTTTTGGAAAAAGTTGATTTAGGCAGCCGTTTTTGAGTTATCTGGATTTAAAAAAATCCTGTTTAGCCAGGCCTAAGCTATACAGGGTGTTTTTAAATTAGATGCTTATCTCTAAATCCGTTGGTGATTTTAAGAAGAAAAGTTCAATGTCATGAATGTCTGAACTTTTAAGGTACACGGTTAAAATATATATATATATATATATATATATATATATATATATATATATATATATATATATATATATATATATATATATATATATGTATATATATATATATTTAACTTAATCACCCTGTATCTTAAGTCAGTAAAAAACAGTATTTTTCAATCGGTAATGTTTATGTTTAAATAATGTATTATACGTCAAAGTTGTCACCAAGTATTACCGCGGTTATAATTAGTTGAACGCCTAAAATTGATGTAATGTTTTTAAAATGTTTTGAACCGTATTAACAAGAAAAAATGGCTCTAAATTCAAAAACAAAGATAGTTTCCTCTTTTGTCATATTCGTTAATTTGCAGAGATTTTTATAAGGAAAAAAATTTCTAGAGAAAATAAAAAAGTTTTCCATATTATTTTACATTTATGACGGTCATTGTATAAAAAAATCATTCACTAAATCATAAACCAAAAATAAAGTGGGTTTATTTTTCATACACCTATAAAAAGTCACCTACCTTTTGTTAATAAGATAAACTACTCGTTTTGGAGCGATTTTTGCTTTGGTTGGTCCAAATGAATATATTAAATTGTCTGCACCATTAATCACTTAATATGTCACTTTTAAAACTCACAATTTACCACTAAACAGCGAGTAAATAACCACAATTACAGGCACCTTCTGTATGTTTACTTCCAGTTGGTCCAGCTCTTTAAAAACCGTTTAAATTTAAATCTTCTTGGAAGGTCACTGCATGTAGCACGACCGCAGTGGTACCTGAGCGGGTACACAAAGAAGAACGGTTTGGGAAGCAAAATACAAGAACGATCACAGCCCTAATATAAAATTTTAAGTGGAACACAAATGGGCTTTACTAAACTTTCAGGAAAAGAAACCGTCCTAAAATTGTGTTCACTACTTAACTCATTTAATTTTTATTGTTATATACAGGGTGTTAAGAAATCCATGCATCAAATTTCAATAGCATATTTTACGTCGAAAAGAAACCCTAGTTTTCTATAAAAACATTTGTCAGGAAACGCTTGTTTTTAGAGATATAGGGTGTTAAAATTCTAAGAAAAAATACTTATTTATTACATTCTTACATTACTATATTATATACAGGGGATATTTTTATTATTTTACCTAGAAAAATCAAGTGTAAAACTGGCGTCAGCGGTTTTTGTGAGTTAACCGATTTCTAATCTTTCTTGACTTTCGGTTTATAATTAGTTGCTGACTCTTTACACCTTGACAAACAATTTCGTAAGCAGCAACAAATTTTTAGATTAACTTTTACCTAGAAAAATCCAGTGGCGGCTATTCAGGTGTAGTAAGTGAAGTGCCACTTCACCAAAAATAAATAATAAAATAAAAAAGACATATTACTAATATTGCTGCGTGGCAGCTACAAATTTTTAGATTAACTTTTACCTAGAAGAATCGAGTATAAAGCTGGCGTGAGTGGTTTTTGTGAGTTAACCGATTTTTAATCTTTCTTGACTTTTGGTTTATAATTTTTTTGCTGACTTTTTACACCCTGACAAACAATTTCGTTAGCAGCAACAAATTTTTACATTAACTTTTTCCTAGAAAAATCGAGTGTAAAGCAGGCGTGAGCGGTTTTTGTGAGTTAACCGATCTCCAAATTTTCTTGACTTTCGGTTTTTAATTTGTTGCTGACTCTCCACCATCCATACTCGAGACGTACCGTATCGAGTCGCTACCGAATGATGATTCTTAACTTATTTGAAACTCTATTCCGAGTCGATATTTCCAGAGTTTCATAACTAGGCGCTTACCTTATTAAATAAGTCTTTATCCTATTAATTATTTACGTAAAAACAGATGAGAAAATAAGGCCGCAAGGATTCGAAAGGAATATCGAGAACTCGATACCGACCGATTCATCACCTATCGCGAAGTTAAGAATCCGGGCCCATATGAGAGTGTAACCAAATAAGTATTTTTTAATTAAGTTTATCTTTCACTCTTTGTTTGACCTCCGGACAGTGCGGACGTGCGTAGAGGGCTACAAAGTTCTTCCCGGAGTGGCGGCTAGAGGTGTCGTACGAACGTTTTTTACCTTCGGGGATCAAGGAAAGATTCACGCTAAATTGACGGCATCTTTCTTCTGGATCTAAGCGCTGTGAGCGAAGATTCCTATAAGCTGATGGTATCCTGTTTGGTGGTGAACACGAGGTAATTCTCAAATGGCGGGAAATAGATGGGCGTGCCATGGGAACTGTCAGTAGTGAAAGTGAAGGTTATACGTAACACCAGTAGCAGATTTGATTATCCAGATTTTCCGCCGACGAAGCCCTGGAAAGCATAGTCTGGAAGGAGGAGAGTGGTGGATTGGACCTGAAGGGACCAAAACCAAGAAAAAAATAGAAATAGAATAGAATCTTTGTATCTTGCACAGGGGCAAAGTTATTTCGTCCATAAATAAAACCTCGTGTCAATTAAAATATTATTTGATGTAAGTAAATATGGTAAAAACCCTACAATAAACTTGCAAAATCTTTAAAAAGGCCTAAGAAATTTTACGATGTTTACAGTTCTATAGATTAAACTATTATGCACTCTTAGACCATTTATTGCACTGTTATAAATAGGGTTGCCAGATGTGCTGCAAAAAAAAACCGGACATGGAAAAACAATAATTTATTAAAATGAGACAAATTACTTTGTTTTCTATCACTATATTTATCAACATTGTGACTGCATTTTCGAAACTTTGCTACATTTTCAAACTGAATATTCTATACTACTTGAAACTTGTATATATATACACGTACAAATGGTTAACACATTTTTAATAATAGTGCCTATCCTAAATTTTTAAAAAACTGTAAATAGTGGGCTGCTCTTCAGGTCGGTCTGGTCATTCAATAAATTTATTGAGGGGTTTTTATTGGCTTTGTAAATTTCAATAGACTCTAAAATGTTAAGTTTTTACTTTTCGGTGCGGTATATAAAATTTTAAGATTATCGACATTTGGGAATGAATGACCAGATGTTATAAAGTATTATACCTATTATTATAATTTATTTTTAGATTCGGTAAAAGAGCTATTTATATATAAAAAAATCACTTCGGCCCAGTGGCGTTTTCAGGGGAACCTAAACGAAGATTTCTGACAAAAAAAAAATGTACGCCATTGACTTTTAAGCAAGTTTGATATTTTATTTAAACTGAGCAAATAAAAATATGGCTTTTTAGCCCTTATTATTTTTTCTATCTTGATAACTTTGTGAGAATAATAAAATTTACTTAACTGCATATCCTTAGACTGGATACGGGAATTAATAATTATATTAAAATTAACCATTTTAATTTTAATTTTTAATACCCCGTAGTTCAAAAACTAAGACGTTTAGGACATATGTTTATATGAAGTTTTTTTCTTATTTTCTGTTGTAGAATCGCCCTGTAAAGTTTGTCGGTTGAGTTACTGAACACCCTGTGTGTATGTAGGTAATTTGATTGAAATTGATGAAAACTTTTGATGTCTATTGGTGCCTAAACGGTGAGGTTTATCGACTTTAATTAAGAGTACCTTATTTTTTAGTTTTTGATTGTCTATAAAATGGCGCCCCCAGCTTTGCAATATCTGTCAAAATAAAACAGTTATGATGTAAATAAATTTTAAGTTAAATACTTATTATTTTATTATTATAGTATTTAAAAAAGTAGTTCTAATATGACAAAAAACCAAAATAAAAATTAAACTTTGACGGCATGTAACTCGAAAACGAATGACATTTGGAAAAATAGCTATTTACGTTACTAGACCGGAAAATGGTATTTTACGGGTCGACGAAAAACATTTACAGGGCGAGCCGTAGGCGAGTCCTGTGGTTTTGAGGAGACCCGTAAAAATTATTTCCGGTCGAGTATCGTACATAATTTTTTTTTAATTGACCGGAAAAACAACTGTGTAAATTTTTAGTGTTATATTTAAACGACAATAAGGACGCTGCTTCAATTATTTCATTTGGATTTTCCATGTCTGACTCCATTTTGGCAAAATGATGCTTTCTTTACTTTACAATATCTTGAACTGTCAAATAGTAACAATTGAACTCTGACAATTTTTGTCATGGCTAACAGGATTTTTTGATATCAGGGACCGGAAAGTAAATGAGAGACCGGAAAGTAAACTAGGGACCGGAAAGTAAATTAGTCCTGTAAAATAGCATTTTCCGCTTAAAAATTGAGTGGAAAATTCAATTTTCCGGTCAATTAAAAAAAAAATTATATGAAGCTCTACCCTTATTTTGCCAAGTACAGAGGCGCATTTACATATTTGCCGCCCGTAGGCTATTTTATTTTCGCCGAGCCCTTTCTTCTTCTTTTTCCTTCAGAAATAATTTTGAAGAGCAAAAAAAAAATGGTCCTCACTTCCATTTCTTTCATTTCCACTTTCTATTTTATTTTTTTTTCACCGCCCCTTTCTTCTTTTTTTCTTCCTTCAGAAATAATTTTGAAGAGCAAAAAAAAAAAAAGGTCCTCACTTCCATTTCTTTCATTTCCACACACACATAACATAACACATAATCTGCCGCCCCATAAAGAACGCTCCAGTGCTTGAAGCTCTTGATCAGCTATAAAAAGTTAGTTACTGGAACGCATCCCTAGACAACAAAAAGAGATAAATTTAAGAAATTTTAAAATTTCTTTTGTTTTAAGATTTCTTGGCGTTATAATACTAATCTATTTTTAATATCTAATCCCATTTTAAGCAAATAATTAAAAAAAAATCAATCCTTAACCATAAAAAACACGTTTGAAGCACAAAGAGGGGCTGGTGCATGAGGGGCAAGGGGAAAGAAAAACGGAGTAGTTCAGGTGCATAACACTTTCCGTCACTGGAACGCCATAAAGTAGAACGAAATGCTCCTGATCTAGTCGGGAGCGCTCTATTTGCGTCACTGGAAACTGACCTCTAATCTACTATAAAACGTTTTTCTATCACGCGAGCTGTTTGAACGGCAAGGCTATCTCTAGTATGTATGTACGGTCAATGGATTAAAGCGAGCTGTTGCTACGTGGTTGCTTCCTCTTTTTGTTGCGTAATTTGTTGACATTTGACAGTTTACAACTTAAAAGTGTTTTGGCAACATGCATCGTGCATTTTAGCAAATTCTGCATTTTATGTTGTTGTTATTTTACTGTGTTATTTTCCTTTTTATTGGGTTATAATAAAAGTAAGTAGCCTTAATTTTCTTATGTAATATTTTTAATTTAATTATTATTTGTATTTAACTGGTATGTTTATACTTATTTATACTCTATAAATTACTTGAGGTCCTGCATCCAAGAACAAATACAGCATTACATTTTGCTGGAGCGGACCTGCCCCAAAACTTTTAACTTTTTCTTGTTTCTAGCTTCAGAAATATAATATATATTTGCACAAACTCCGCTTGCCCCCCATGTTGGGATTTGATGAGATTCACCTCGATCACCTCCCCCTAAATGTCTCTGCTCAATTTTTGGACGCCCCTAAAAGTACTTTAAATAGCTTCCTCAACAAAATGTTTATAGACTTAAAAGAACGGTCTCTAACTATTGAAACTTGAACTGTAATTGAGGAGCGACTGAGCAAAAAGCATTAAATCCGTTTTTGTCTTTTCTTTATATGGACATACGAAGTCGCTTCATTTTGATTAATTTATCATCTTTTAAAAGCAATTTAATTAAATCGCATTAAATTGCTTAAAATTTACCATCATAGATTAACTAAACTAAGCATTATGCGTTAAATCCAAATTTTATTAAACGTTTTTTGGTGTTTTACTCAAAAATATATATTTTGGATTTAATGCTTTTGCTCAGTTGCTCCTCAATTATACTAGGAAGGATACTTTTTAGGAAGAACATAGCAAATCATTTTTCTGTAATACTTTTAAATGTTCAATCTGTGAGAAGTAAGATAAGTGAACTTGAGTTGTTGGTTGACAGTATTGGCTATCCTAAGCCATTTTTTGTTGTTAATACAGTTCAAACCATTTTAAAAATATTACATTTTCTTGCTAAACAGTGATGTCATATACGTCACGTATTTAACTGTGTTTGAATACCTACATCTCGGACAATGGTTTAAAAACAATATAGTTATTCTTGTCAGGCAGGCATATGCATTGCACTCAATAAAAACTTTGTTTCAGTCATTTTTGTAAACTTTTAACGTGAATCTAAATGGCAAGTGAAAATTTTTTATATCCAGTGTAAACTAAAGTACATATTAAGCCTAAAAATAAAAATCATAATTATAACCTAAAAGCTTATTGGGATGTAACGCAACAGTTTGAAAACCTACATTTTCTTGATTCTAATATTTAAATTGTCATTTTCAAATACGGTTTAAATCACTCCGACAAATGCATTTAGCAAGAAAATTTGACTTTAAAAACAATATAGTTTTCCTTGTCGGGCGGGCATATACATTGAACTCATTAAGGTGTCTGTATCGGTAATTTTTTGTGAACTTTTAACATGAATGTAAATGGCAAGTGAAAATTTGTATATCTGGTGTAAACAAAAGTACATAATAACCCTAAAAATTAAAATCCTAATCATAACCTAAAAGCATATTGGGCTGTGAAGCAACAGTTTGAAAACCAATATATATATATATATATATATATATATATATATATATAATATATATATCAATTAAAAAAAAACTATAAGTAACAATGTGAGTAGATATGCAATGTATGTTCTAACATAATAAGGGTAGTTTTTTTCCATGTATTTCTTATGGGAGAAATTTCAGGTTCGATCTGCAATTTTATCGCCATCCCAACCCCTAACGCCAAATTAGAATTTTTCATGCCATAAGTCACCACGTGCTAGATAGGGGTAGTTTTCATAACCATCGATGACGTCATCACCTAAACTCCAAGCCGGTCTGTTTAATCAGACTCCACAAGCTTGAAACTGGCCCCTTGGTATATCTTGCCGCTTTAGGTTTTTCTTCACCCAGCCTTGCAAACCCCAGACGACAAAGGGCTTCGCAGTAGCACCATACATGTTCTGCGGTTTCTTCCTCCTCCTGGCAGAACCTACATAGGTTTTCTTCTGCCAGGCCCATAGTTTCCAGGTGTTTATTCAGTCTGCAATGACCCGTCAGTTGACCCACTATTATTCTTACTGCCTCCCGGTTATAATTCAGAAGGTCTTTTGTAAATTCTGGCGAGTAAGCCTTGATGAACACTTTCGCCTGACGCTGTCCTGGTGTTCTCATCCACCAGTCTTGTGATTCCCTCATAATCCATGATCTAATGGATGACCTTACCTGGCATGATGGAATACCACAGTAGGGCTCGGGACCTACCATTGTCCTGCCAGCCCCCTCCTTTGCCAATTTATCAGCTTCTCATTCATTTGCCTTCGTGTCCTGGTACCCAGGCAATGGTTAGCTTGTTGGACGCACCCACCTCTTCCAGGGCAATTACGCAGTCCCGAACCAGCTTGGAGCTGATTTTGCATGAACTGAGTGCCCTGATGGCTGCCTGGCTGTCCGAATAGATTACTATGGTTTTATCCTCATAGCTCCTTCTGATGACTGACAACGGTGTCTATATAGGGTAGTTCTGGTTACTCTTTTAGTAATGTTTGCGTTAAGAATTGAAAAAAAAAAATTAAAGAAATATATACAGTGCTTGTCTAAATTCAGGACTCTTCCTTTTTTTTTTTTATATTTGGACAATCCACGAAGGCTGAAAGCCTAAATACTAACGTACCGTGGGTGTCTTCCTTCTAAGTTTTGAATTGTTTGGCATTTTTTCATAAATATTTGAGGATTTAGTGAGCCAACATAAACCAAATTTTGAAAGGGAAATGACAGATATAAATGTCAAACTGACAGTTGGCCGCCAATTTAGAAAGAAAAATTAAATGGAAAGGGGTCTTGTGGCACATCATTTTTAACTCCTGACAAGTATTTTATAACTCCAGAATATATATCTTTACCTACTACAAAATGGCGGAACTCTGAACACAACCTGAATACCTCATTTAATTGGCCGTATTTCTGAATCTAATAAAGTTAGATACACTTATTGTGGTATTTTCTTAAAGCTCTTTTAGGAATTTACCTAATGGTTATATTGGTGATACTATACAGGGTAGGACAAAAGTATAGATTTTGTTAATGACGCACCCTGTATATTATATCTCCATTAAAAAATCCAAAGTTCTTTAAGACAAAACCACAATAGAATTATCTACCTTTAATAGTCTTGGAGATATGTCCATCCAAATCAGGTATTTAGGTAATTTTCAAAGAACTGCCTCTTTTGGGGGAGTAAAGGTATTCACTTTATATTCTGGGGTTATAAAGAACTTGTCAGGAGCTTGATGATGATGTGCCACAAGACCCCTCTTTCCATTTAATTTTTCTTTTGAAAATGGCGCCCAGCTGTTAGTTTGACTTTTATATCTGTCATTTCTTGCCTTAAATTTCGTTAATGTGTTCTTACTAAAGTTTTAAATAATTTATGAAAAATACCAAACAATTCAAAAGTTAAAAGGGGGTCCTGACTTTAGACAAGCTGTATAAAAATCATCCTCTATATACAGGGTTCGCAAAAACTTGAAAAACATGATTTTACTCTAAGAGTAAACTACCTTAATTTTTATTTTTGAGCAAAATGTCATAAGGAAAATTTATTTAGAATAAAGTGTGTAATCGGTAACACAATAATAAAACAAAATTTTATTAAACTTAAAAATTAAAGCTGGAAAGTTGTGTTGTGTAGGAATTTGGAGAAAAGCAGGTGTTTAAAAAGCAAATTAAAAGAGTTTTTAAGTAATTTAATAATAAAAAAATTAAATTATTAGTTTCATAAAACTATTTGATACCGCTGTAATGTGGTAAAATCATGCAAAATACTTTTTCAACATTATATTTTGCTTTAAAATTAAAAAAATAAGGGTAGTTTACTCTATAAGAAAAATAATGTTTTTTTTAGTTTTTGCGTACCCTGGCATGACGCACTTCTTAATAAACTTCCCTCTTACGGTCTTCCAACTAAACTCTGCTCTTGGCTCTCCAGTTATCTTTCTAATCGACGTATATCAGTCATTGTTGATGACCGCTCTTCAAGCTTTCACGAAATTAATACTGGAGTGCCTCAGGGTTCAGTACTAGCACCAACTTGTTGTGGCGAGCAGTGGTGTAGTGGCTAGCGTGTCAGCCTCTTACCGCAGCGATCCGGGTTCGAATCTCGGAGTCGGACATCGGATTTTTAATAGCTCGTCACCTCACAGTTGGCAATGGCAAACCACTGTGTAGTATTCTGCCATTTCTAGGTAGTAGTTATTTAAAAATAACGTCCGTGGTGGCACTACCGCGTTGTCTAAAAGGTGCTGTGAAATGCAACTGCATGTTTCAGTGCTTGGATAACGTTGACGGAACACGACAATATTGGGTTAAACATCCAGTAACCCGGCACTCACGGTACACTGGTATTTAGGCATAAGCCTTCGTGAGATGTCATAAAAGATAAAAAAAAAAACTTTGTTTCTTCTTCACATCAACGACCTTCTTTCTTCCACAACCAATCCCATTCATAGCTATGCTGACGATAGTACCCTTCACTCTACTTTTCAGATTCCCAAACCAATCTCTCAACCCGACTTGGAAAGCAAACGCAGGGCGATGCAGATATCTCTTTCACAGGATCTCAAAATCTCGTTCAATTTAATGCATCCAAAACACAATCATGTTCCTTGTCGCGAAAAATCATTAAATACTCATCCTTTGCTTATGAGTGGCCAGGTTTTGCAGAGCGGGGACACATTTAACCTTGTGGGCGTCACATTTGAGAATAACCTTAACTGGCATAAACACATTGTATCTATAGCCACCGCGGCTTCAAAAAGCTTGGATTTCATTTCCGAGCCAAAAGTATTTTTCTCCTTCCAATTTATACACTTTGTATGTGTCCCAAATTCGACCTTGTCTGGAATATTGTTCTCATGTCTGGGGAATGGCATCCCCTACAACCCTCAGCATTCTTGATGCCATTCAAAGAAGGGCTGTTCGTCTTATTAATGATCGATAATTAATAGAGCATTACTCTACAATTGTTTCGCCTTTCTAGGGCTTCATCAAGAGTACTTCCTATACTAAATTTAAAAAGAGAAATATTTACAAACAGAACCATTTAACACGTTTTTCCCAAAAAGGTCTATAAAATATTATTAGGGGTTTTTATTATGCGGCCCAGATGTGGTACGCAGACTGTAATGGGGAATATATTGGTCAAAGTGGAAGGAGCATAAAAAACAGAATAAAAGAACACAAACCATCAATTTTAAATGGTTTAAAAAACACAGGCATTTCAACACATTGTATAGAACAAAACCACTTTATAGATCTTAATAATGTTAAACTACTCCATAGAGAAAACAAAGGTAAAAAATTAAATTTATATGAACAACTAGAAATTAAAAATCACTTATAGACAATACAACTCTTTCTACCAACGACCAAATAAATTTCGCAGATATGCCAATTATAAATAAATTTATTACCACATCTGGGCCGCATAATAAAAACCCCTAATAATATTTTATAGACCTTTTGGGAAAAACGTGTTAAATGGTTCTGTTTGTAAATATTTCTCTTTTTTAAATTTAGTATACGAAGTACTCTTGATGAAGCCGTAGAAAGGCGAAACAATTGTAGAGTATGTATTTATTTATTTATTTATTTTTATATTTTATACATTTATTTATCTTATACGTTAGGCTAGGAAACATATTAATTTTTGCAATGTTGGTCTGTGATACTTAATGGTGTGCAATTTAGTTGTATAAAATAGTTTGGTGGTCTATAATCGTTTAAGTGTTCTATACTTGTATTTTATTTTAGTTTTGTTTTTTGTGTATTATTTTCCTTTAATATTGTCTTTATGTATTGCTGCTTTGTAAACAAGAACCTGTTTCTTAAAGCAATAAAGCTTATTTTGATTTGATTTGATTTGATTTGAGTAATGCTCTAATAATTATTGAAACATTAAAAAGCAATTTTTCCTATTTAGTATTAATATTTAAAAAATGTTTCACAAGAAACCAACTGCGGATACAATTCAGTGTATTATTAATGATCCTTTACTTACTCAAAGACTTCCTTCTCTTGCCCATCGTCGAGCTGTGGGAGATCTATCGCTCTTCTATAGATACTTTTACGGCTTCTGCTCCGACGAATTATCCAGTATAGTCCCTCCTCTGCAGTTCCCAACAGAGAAACTCGTGGTGCCGCGCGTATGCATCCCTATACAGTTCAATTGGACAGGCCCCGAACTTCCCATTTCGTTCGTTCTTTTATCCCTAGAGTTTCTAGACTGTGGAACCTGCTGCCAGCGGAGGTCTTTCCTTCCCCCAAATCTTCAAGTTTTTACCCTGCTTAAGACACCCACGGTACGTTAGTATTTAGGCTTTCAGCCTTCATGGATTGTCCAAACATAAAAAAAACCCTGTGTACAAAATCAACATTTTCTTTTTGTGAATCATATTTTTACAAGCAAAAAATTTTTATGAAAAATCACTTTTCTTGAAAAATGAAATATTTGATCCATTTGTCCTCTTGTAAACCCCATCCGTGGACAGTCTGTAGATGTGTTATTATTATTAAATAATTGCCTTGACCGTAATATGTTCGTTTTGTTCTACATTTATGTTTATTGCTAATAAAAATAATTAAACCAAAGTTTAATAATAATTAACTCATATTCAATCTACTTATTGTGAGTTTTCTATAATTAAAATTTTAAAATTTAAAATGTATTCTGTAGTTTAGAATACTGGAATTGACGACTCCGTTGAGTTTTTTTTCAACAATTTATTCTTTATTTATTTAATTTATTCCAAGCAAGAGACTCGCACTCTGTTTATTTTCTAAGTAAAATTTTTGTTATTTAACGCAAACGTCGTGGAAGAAAAAAATTAAAGTAGCCTTTTTAATTCATTGGTTACAAAAGAACTTATGAAAATAATTAATAAGTGTAACACCCTGTATCTTGAAACAGTCGCATTTCTGAACATATGTTCTTACAGGGTGATTCAAAATCGATCACGAAACTTAAGGGGGTGATTCTACTTGACCAAATAAGGGTAGAGCTTCATATAATTTTTTTCAAAATGTCATTCGTTTTCGAGTTACAATCCGTCAAAGTTCAATTTATATCTGTTTTATTTAGTTGATAAGTTTAGTATTAGTAGTATATACCTCAAAATAGAATTATAATAAAATTTAAGATAATAACAGAATAATTCACTTCAGAGTAAAAAGCGTGGGGTGCATTTTACTATTTTTTCATAATTTTCCCTCATAGATATTTACAAATGAAATAATTATAACATTTCATATATTTAGCACCCCACGCTTTTATTCTGAAGTGAATTATTCTGTTATTATCCTAAATTTTATTATAATTCTATTTTGAGGTATATAATTATGATTCATTGTTTGACCTTTTATTACTGTAATACAAACTCTTTGTAATGAAAAATTATTTTCTAATTTTTAGTTCGGTTGCATATAAAAGCGTGTTTTTTTTTAGTTTTTTAAACTATTATTTATTTTTCATTTTTTAGTTCGATATATCAATTAGTTTTCTGCTGACACGTGATATTGAAATGTTTCACGAACTATTTCGTAATCTAATCGTTTCATTTTAAAGCTTCACTGTTGCATGGGGTTTCAGAACGCAACTACTCCGAACAAGTTTCTGTCAGCCTTATGCTGAGAGTACGTCCGAAACTGCACGCATGCGCAGATCGCGCACTAGCTCTTTCTCTGTTACTCTCCTACAGAAAATCTATAAAGGAATTTATTTATCCTGGCGATCCTAATCAGGATAACGGGATACTGTTTGCAGATTATTGCATTGTCATGGGTCCTTGATATGTGTGCAAATTTCAAAGAAATCGAATCGCTGGAAGTTGCTGAAAATTAAGCTTAAAGATTCCGTTACATACATACAGTATATACACTACGTACATACATACATACATACATACATACATACATACATACATACATACATACATACATACATAGATACATACATACATACATACATACAACCCAAGCTAATAAAAGCGTGTTAATTAAAGATTCCGTTACATACATACATACATACATACAACCCAAGCTAATAAAAGCGTGTTAAAAAAATATATATTTTTGTAAATATCCCAACTATTCCTTACCCAATTTTGTTTTAATTTGGTAATATTATATATTAATGACATTAGTAATTTGGTGTAGGTTTCTAACAAAAATACGGTACGCCCCTGACTGTGTAAATGTGTGTAAAATTTTTGTGTTTTTTTTAAGATTAGGCAAAAGAAAATACTGCTTTTATGTCTCTTAACTTTTTTCCTTATTTTGTTTAGTTTAAGAGAAAAAAATCACCCAATTGCATATTTTTAGACCATAAAAAAGCATTGTGGATCTTTTTCTTTTAAAAATAAGGTTTTATAGTTTTAAATTAGCAATTATGTAACAAAAATAATAAATACTTATTTAAATAGGGTTTATATCCAGTATAACAGTTTTTACTAAAATAGGTGTTTTCAAACGCATATAACATTTTTGCCGGCAAGGCATTGGCAAAAGGTACACAAAAGACATCAAAATGGGCAACTGGCCGTTATTAGGCCACGTGTTGCAGAAAATGTGATGGCATCCATCATTAATAAGTTATGATGAAAAAATGCGTTTAGGATGATCTTTACTAAGTTATGCTGAAAAAATGCATTTAGGATGATGGCATCCATCATTAAAAGGCTTTGGCAAAATATGCCTTTTAGATGATGGCATTACATTATTATTTTTCTAATGACAATAAATGCATTTTTACCGTCCAGGAACTAAAATGTGCATAAATAATGCAGATGCATAATGTGTGTTTATGTACAGGGGTGTCCCATATAAGTTAAATACTATACTTTGGAAAAACCATAAGAGATACAATAAAAATACTAAAAATACATTTCACTGAACAACTTCTGCATTTAACTTTTTCTTGTATCTCTTATGGTTTTTCCAAAATTATAGTATTTAATTTTATATGGGACACCCTGTACATAAACACACATTATGCATGTGCATTATTTATGCACATTTTAGTTCCTTGGACGGTAAAAATGCATTTTATTGTCATTAGGAAAAATAATGTAATGCCATCATCTAAAAGGCATATTTTTGCCAAAACCTTTTAATGATGGATGCCATCATCCTAAATGCATTTTTTCAGCATAACTTATTAATGATGGATGCCATCATCCTAAACGCATTTTTTTCATCATAACTTATTAATGATAAATGCCATCACATTTTCCGCAACACGTGGCCTAATAACGGCCAATTGCCCATTTTGATGTCTTTTGATACCTTTTTGCCAATGCCTTGCCGGCAAAAAAATGTTATATGGGAAAGTTTAACACCTTTTATCTCAAAAGTTAAGACGTTTGGGACATTTAGGTTCATATGCATTTTTTTTCTCCTTAAATAAGCTAAGGAATCATACCCTGTATTTTTAGCCATCAACTAAATTACATCCATAATATATATATTTTTTTGATCTTGTGTTTATCACTTTTTAATTATCAAGCTTTATCAATAAAAAAAATGTTGCCTACGAAGAGGATATAGTGGTTTCCTATTTCCTTTTTTTTAAACTATTTTGTCTCTCACAGTTTATTACTGTTTTGTTTTAGACACAGACCATCAGCTGCAACATGAAGTTTTACTGGTTTAACAAAAAATGTTGTGTTCCTGAATGCTTTAATTCATCCACTGAGGGTGAGGGTTGTTACAAAGAATTTTTCGATTTACCGGCTGAACCGCATGCCAGAGCCAGATGGCTGAAAGCTATTCTCTCGGACGACGGTGAAAATTTAAAAATTTGCGAAGACCATTTTAAGGTAAGCTACTAAAATTTCGTAGTACTATGAAAATAAATGTTTAAGGGTTAGGGTTTCAGCGTAAAAAAAAACACTTTTTATGATTTTATTTCATGTTTATAGTATGGATTAAACAAATTTATTTAAACTTTTGTACAGGGTATTCCATTTAAGAGAAAACGGCATATTTTTTCAAAGTCGGTCTATATAGGGTCGCGACATTCGGCCATATTGCTTTGACGTGTTATGACGTCACATCTCCCATTTTTCGGCCATGTTGTTCAGTGCCGGAGATATACAGTTTATTGTATTAGTAGAACAACCGTTTACACAACAGTTTTTAATTATTATTAAGTTGTAAATTCTTTTACTTTAAATAAAAAACATTTTAAATTACATCTTTTAACAAATATCACTTCCAAAACAATGCAAAATGATATGCGTAAATTCTAGACGCCACTGGATTGATCATCAGCTTTGATTTTACCCAGTCTTGCCAACTTTTCTCCGAGAATTGTCCTTCTTTGCATCCCCGACCTCGAACCGCCTAAAAGTTGAGGATATGTCGCAACCTTATAAATATAAACTAACCTTGATATTTTCTGACTTTTTCCGTATTTTTATGTAGAAAATGTATACCAAGTTTAAAATGAATCAGACTAGTAGCAGTGATATATGTTTAATGTTTTAGCCGTTATAAAAGGTTAAATAAAATAGTTCGTTGTAAGTAAAATTAATTTTAATTTTAACTTGACACATCCTGTAGGACTGTTTAAAAAAATAAAATATTAAAACCTATTAAAAGGTCAAAAGTGCATTAAAAATTAACTTAAAATGTTTTAGCCTTCATTTTATGGTTTAAACCATTTTAAATATGTTTGTATTTGTACAATTTGTCTAGACTATGATTTGGACCACCCTCTAGATTTTTTGTGGGTCAGCAAATTATTTTTTTTAATAAACAGTGTGTTTACCTAAGTTGGCGGCATATGGGAAACTTTTTTATTAATAATTTTATAAAAAAATACCCGTATTTTTGCTAAAATCGCAAATTGTTATTATTCTCTTTCAAAAACTACAAAAGAAGTTGGGTTGTAACAACATACTGTGTCACCCGGTATATATTAGGGTGTCCCCAAAGGTGAAGTCGTAACTTCCTAACAACTGGAAATTTACAAAAATCACTTTTGACTAATGACCAAATAACTTTAGTATATATGCCAATTATAAATAAATTTATCACTACTTCTGGCCCAGTTATTAAAACTTTTAATAGTATTTTATGATATCTTTTTAGGTAAAATTATTTGTTGAATGGTGTAAACGTTCAAACATTTAAAACCATTTTTTTATTTAGTTATTATATTTAAAAATGTTTCACAACAAACCAACTGCGGATACAATTTAGTGTATTAAAATCATAAAAATAAAGAAAAATTTCGGGAATCTTTTTACCATTGTAAGTTGGTTTTACTGAGTGACATATGACTGTTTTTAATTTAAAATTATTTTTTTTAGGATGATGACGTGTTTCGAGATAAAAACCATAGAAAAAATTACGGTTAAACTCAATTCCATCAACAAAATTACCACAGAATATTTGCACCGCCTGCTTGGGGCAAAAGAAATCAACAAGACACTCCGATGATTACGCGGTAAGATTTTGATAATTTTAATTTAATGCTGTGTATAGAAGTTTATACCACATGACGTCATGGATCACCACTTTTTTAACTATAGATAATTCAAATTAGGCTTGCAACATTGTTTAAAAGCCCTCAGTGGCATAATTTTGAACTAGTATAAGAGTCCATGACAATTCATAGACGAGATTTTGTTGCTGTTGTGGCAGTTAATATCGTGTTTTTAAATAATTTTTATAATTTATTGAATAAATGCAATAAAAAATACAAGAAGTGCTTAGTGTTTTGGTTGTTGTCTTCATAGATTTTGTAAACGATTCATTTCAACTAAACTCTGTACTTGGCTCTCTAGTTATCTATCTGATCAACGTATATCAGTTATTGTGGACGGCCATTCTTCAAGCTTTCACCAAGTAAATGCTGAAGTCCCTCAGGGCTCAGTTCTGGCACCAACATTGTTTCTTCTTCACATCAACGACCTTCTCTCGTCCACAACTAATTCCATTCATAGTTTCGCCGACGATAGTACCCTTCACTCCAGTTTTCAGGTTCCTAAACCCATCACTAAACCTGACTTGGAAAACAAACGCAGAGCAATGCAGATATCTCTTTCGCAGGATCTTAATTTAATATTGGATTGGATCTCGTCCATTTTAATGCATCCAAAACACAATCATGTTCCTTGTCGCGAAAAGAGTCATCAAATACTCATCCTCTATTTATGAGCGGCCAAGTTTTACAGAGCAAAGACACCTTCAATCTTGTGGGCGCCACATTTGAAAGTAACCTTAACTGGCATAAACACATTGTATCTATAGCCACGGCAGCTTCAAAAAGCTTGGATTTCTCTTTCGAGCCAAAAAGTATTTTTCCGCTTCCAATTTATACACTTTATATGTGTCCCAAATCCGACCTCCCTTGGAATATTGTCCCCATATCTGGGGCATGGCGTCCCCCACAACCCTAAGCATTCTTGATTCTATTCAAAGAATTCAAATTCGTCTCATTAATGATCCTTCACTTACAGAAAGGCTTCCTCTCTTACCCATCATCGGGCTGTGGGGGATTTATCGCTTTTTATAGGTACTTTCATGGCTTCTGCTCTGATGAATTGTCCAGTATAGTTCCACCACTCACGGTTCCCAACAGAGAAACTCGTGGTTCCGCGCGTATGCATCCCTATACGGTCCAGCTGGACAGGCCCCGAACTTCTCACTTTGTTCGTTCTTTTATCCCTAGAGTTTCTATAATATGGAACCTGCTGCCCGCGGAGGTCTTTCCTCCCCCAAATCTTCAATGTATTTAAGTCCCGTGTCAACAAACTCCCTCTTACCTTGCTTAAGACACCCACGGTACGCTAGTATTTAGGCTTTAAGCCTTCGTGGTTTGTCCAAAGATAAAAGAAAAAAAAAAAAGATTAACTAAAAACTCTTAATTTGCTTTTCAAACGCCTGCTTTCTCCAAATTTCTGCTCAACACAATTTTTCAGCTGTAAATGAGTGTGATCAAGCCGTTTTGGTCAAATTTTGGAGTTCAGTAAAAAAATTTATTATTGTTTTTATCGATTATAAACACTATTCTAAATAAATTTTCGTAATGTCATTTTGCTTAGGAATAAAAAATAAAGGTGGTTTACCTTAAAAAAAAAATAATGATTTTTAAGTTTTTGTAAACCCTGTATATAAAATTAATATTTTCCCTTCTTGAATCCTATTTTTTTTTAAACAAAAATTTTCAATAATTAATGAAGAAAAACATTAATTTTATTTTTACACTTCATTTTCCCAAGTAATATTAAGCGATAAAAAAAAATTATTAGACTTTATTTATTATTTTCCCCCTTTTCAATTAAGTATTTTAAAAATTATTTTTCCAATTGTATTAAATTTTTAAAATAATATTTCCGCCATTTTAAACTACCCTGTATATCATAGGGCAATTTTTCTTATAGCTTATAGTATTTCAGACAAAGCAAAATTTTTTATGAAGAATAACTTTGTTTGAAATGGTAGGAGTAAAAAAATTACAAGTGAAGTTAAGTTCATCCGTAGACATACTGTATATTGGTATATGTTATTTTATAGTTTTTCGGGCTTTTTTTTAAAAACAGTTCATTTCTTTATCATTCTCAATCTATTTTTTTAAGGGAAACAAAACTTATAACCCAAAAAAATCAGATTTAAAAACACACTTGCTACTAACACTGATCTGGATGGATTGCCAATGTTATTACCTGCGCGAAACAAAAGTTCCATTTCATGGGCAAAAAACAGGTTTGTGCGCAAGCAAATCGAGGGTGAACGCGCCTGGCTCCAAACAGACTATCCGCATTATCGGAAAGAATTTGTCGACGTCGTCCTGCTTTTTCGTTTGGAGTACGGTAGCTAATGAGCGTCACGGTCAGACCGCGGACGGAAGGTACGGGTGCCGGTGTTTGTATTTTGCCGCTGCTTTTAAGTGCGCATGTTCGTCCACTCTCGATTTGTTTACTGCGCGAGGTCGTAAAAGGTTATCTATGGCCGTTATTGGTATTTTGGACCCAATAATAAAAACTCATTTATTTATAAAGGAAAATAAAGATACAACGAGAATTTTTTATGTTTCAGATAAGAATGTGTCAGTGCTTTCCAGCAACTGCAACTGCAACTGTTACAACAACTTCTGTTAATGAAGTATCGCCAGAAAAAAGGTAGGAAACAATTCCTGATTAATATACAGTGTGTCCAGTAACTCAATCGACAAACTTTAAGGGATGATGGCCACTCTTCAAGCTCTCACGAAATTAATGCTGCAGTGCCTCAGGGTTCAGTACTAGCACCAACTTTGTTTCTTCTTCACATCAACGACCTTCTTTCTTCCACAACCAATCCCATTCATAGTTATGCTGACGATAGTACCCTTCACTCCACTTTTCAGGTTGCAAAGGCGTTTGATACCATATTGTTAAGCAAGCTTCTGGGATGAGTTTGGATTTCATGACTCCACTGTTAACTTTTTTAGATCATATTTACACAATAGGATTCAACGTGTATGTGTTAGGGGCCATCATTCAAGACCGTATTATGCTACATCTGGCATTCCGCAGGGGTCAAATCTTGGTCCTCTTCTATTTTTAATGTTTATTAATAGCATATCCAAAGTTACTGAGGTACCATGTCTGCTGTTCGCAGACGATCTAAAGATATATGCTGAAATTCGAGATGACCACGATGCGGAACGTCTACAAAATGCCTTAAATAAACTTTTTGATTGGTCAATAAAAAACAAATTAAGCTTTAATATTGGAAAATGTAGTATAATGACAAATACAAAGAAAAAACATCCAGTTATATTTCCATATAAAATAGATGGCTCAATTCTTACGAGAGTAGAGGAAGTAAGGGATTTGGGGGTTTTGTTTGACAGTGGCCTTTCATTTAACAGGCATGTGGAAGATATTGTGGGTAGAGCTATGAGCATGTACGGTTTTGTAGTAAGAAACACTCGTGAGTTCAGCAATATTAACTGTATCAGAGTTTTATTTTTAATTATGTCCGCAGTATATTGGAATACTGTTCGGTTGTGTGGAGTCCCTACTACCAGTGTCACGAATACGCAATTGAAAAAGTGCAAAATAAATTTTTGCGATACTTGTACTATAAGGAAACTGGCATGTACGATTTTAACGTATCAAAATCATATTTATTACAGAGATATAATCTGCATTCCCTGTCAAAAGAAGAAATGTGCATGCTCTTCTTTATCTGTACAAGATTTTGCACAATGAAATTGATGATCCAGCACTTTTGTCACTTGTTCCGTTCCATGTGCCTCCATATGCTACTAGATGTTCCAACACCTTTTATCAGCGGAGGGTTGCAAGGAATAATAACTTTCTAAATTCACCTCTGTATAGGATGTGCGCTGGTTATAATGAAATCCAGGCTCATTGCGATATCTTTTCTGTAAGTCTTAACTCGTTTAGAACTATTCTTGGCCGGGTTCTGGAAAATTAATTTGGAAGTATGTTCACTTCCTTTACTGTTTACTGTCTTTGTGTTGGCAACTTTTACATTTTTTGTTATTTTATTGTAGTGTTTTTATTGTTTTATATTATTATGTATATACATATGTATAAAAATTGTACCTGCTCTGTAATTGGATTCTCTGTTGAGCGGGTTTTTGTAAATTTATAAATGTAGAGTTTGTGAATTTATGAATAAATAAATAAATAAATTCCCAAACCAATCTCTCAACCCGACTTGGAAAGCAAACGCAGGGCGATGCAGATATCTCTTTCACAGGATCTCAATTTGATATTGGATTGGGGCGCCAAAAATCTCGTTCAATTTAATGCATCCAAAACACAATTGTGTTCCTTGTCGAGGAAAAAAATCATCAAACACTCATCCTTTGCTTATGAGTGGCCAGGTTTTGCAGAGCGGCGACACATTTAACCTTGTGGGCATCACATTTGAGAATAACCTTAACTGGCATAAACACATTGTATCTATAGCCACCGCGGCTTCAAAAAAGCTTGGATTTCTTTTCCGAGCCAAAAGTATTTTTCTCCTTCCAATTTATACACTTTGTATGTGTCCCAAATTCGACCTTCTCTGGAATATTATTGTTCTCATGTCTGGGGAATGGCATCCCCACAATCCTCAGCATTCTTGATGCCATTCAAAGAAGGGCTGTTCGTCTTATTAATGATTCTTTACTTACTCAAAGACTTCCTTCTTTTGCCCATCGTCGAGCTGTGGGAGATCTATCGCTCTTCTATAGATACTTTTACGGTTTCTGCTCCGACGAATTGTCCAGTATAGTCCCTCCTCTTGCAGTTCCCAACAGAGAAACTCGTGGTGCCGCGCGTATGCATTCTTATACAGTTCAATTGGACAGGCCCCGAACTTCCCATTTCGTTCATTCTTTTATCCCTAGAGTTTCTAGAGTGTGGAACCCTACTCGCCAGCGGAGGTCTTTCCTTCCCCCCCAAATCTTCAAGTTTTTAAGTCCCGTGTTAACAAACTTCCTCTTACCCTGCTTAAGACACCCACGGTTCGTTAGTATTTAGGCTTTCAGGCTTCGTGGATTGTCCAAAGATTTAAAAAAAAATGATTCTACAATGAAACATAAGAAAAACTTTATTTGAACATATGTCCTAAATGTCCTATATTATAATTTTTTTTTTTAACAACTTTTATATACATATTCGACGCTTGTTTTTTTATATTCTTTAGTACTAAAATTTGGCCCTTAAATTGCAGTACTACACAACATCTCCATAACACCCCATAGAAGAATGCGGTGTTCACAGTAGAGTCGTAATTTTTTTTTCATGTAATTCAGTTTTCAGCAATTTTGCTTAGTTTATAAGATAATAGCTTTGTTCGCGGGTTCGATTCTGAACCGGTTCTGGGACTATTCGCATGCGCAGTGAAAAAGCAGCGTTCGCGGTTAGTAAAATCCTGAATTTTTAGTAACAGTTCTGTGTTCGCGGGTTACAATGGAATCAGTTCGTTACCGGTTCGTAACCCGATTAGCAGTCCTGGGATTTTTGTTGAAACTAAAAGTTCAGTTCGAATTTCATGCGCATTGTCGACATGGTCAGCTGTTTTCTGTTTTTAGGTACAGAAATAAACCGTTGTATTACAGTTTATTTGTTTCTGCCACTTTTTATGCGGGTTAATATACCTGTTGAATATTTTTTTTATATTTTTGTGATTCTGAGCGTATATAAACAAAGGATTTTTAATTGTATTCCGTATGAATGTATGTATGCAATAAAATAAATAAAGATTTAATCAGAACAATATAGACAATATTACAAGATTTTACCATTTCTTGTTGTTTGAATTTTATCTTTGAGTTAAATACACATACTTATGTTAAAAACGAGAGGAGGTAGATGCATCTCCTCTGTCTTCCGCCGAGAGACCTCGAGTGGCTTTCGACAGTATAACAATTTATCTTTTGTTTGAACTTTATTTGGTTTGGTAGTATCCAATTTAACCATAAAAATCCTAACCAAAAGGCTAGGTTAGAATACATCCTCAACTGTATAGAAAATCGTTCGCGGTAAATAAAAATTCCGAACTAATAAATAACTGGACATGCGCTTTAAAACAATTCTAAACTAGTTCGGTTCTGGTTCAGAATCGTCATTACTAGACCCGCGAACAAAGTTATTAAAAGGGTAAAAATATCCGATAGAAATTTTTCCTAGAATACTTCTGCATAGTCACTTTTTTCTTGAAAAGTTTTGTTCTTAAAATGCACATCAGCAAAAAATTGTTTTTTTTTTATTGTTTTGTATTGAAAAAACATAACAATAAATAATAATACACTGAATTGTATCCAAGCAGTTGGTTTCTTGTGAAACATTTTTTAAATATTAATGGTATGCATTTTCAGATATTTCATTCGACTGGTGTATACAAATCGAAAGAGTTTTTTCAAAAGATGTGAAGAAATACAGTTTTTTACGCCCGCTTGATAGAATGTATATGACGTTGTTCATAAGCGATTTTTTAATTTCTCGTTCATATAAATTCTAATTCTTACTTGCTCTGTCTATGAAGGTTAAAGGCCAACATTTGGCATGGATATCGCATATATTGTTTCACAGCACCGCTCGTGCTTAACATTTAAATTGATATTTTATTCGTTTATACATAAGACAGTGCAATTACTGATACATATTTTTGCTTAGTTAACTAGATAATTCACCTAGGTTACTCTTATTTAATTATTATTTATTTAATAAAAACTGTGTCTGTAAATAATATAACCTAGGTAGATTATTAGTTGAAACAATAAAAGACAAAACAGAAAAATTAGATACGTCAGGTTTATCAAGTTAATCGCGCAGACTGTAATGCGGAATATATTGGTCAAAGTGGAAGGAGCATAAAAAACAGAATAAAGAACAGCAAACATCAATTTTAAATGGTTTAAAAAGCATTCAGGCATTTCAACACATTGTATAGAACAAAACCACTTTATAGATCTTAATAATGTTAAACCATCTCATAGAGAAAACAAAGGTAAAAAATTAAATTTATATGAACAACTAGAAATTGAAAATCACTTATAGACAATACAACTCTTTTCTACCAATGATCAACAAATTTCTCGCAGATATGCCAATTATAAATAAATTTACTACCACATCTGGGCCGCATAATAAAACCCCTAATAATATTTTATAGACCTTTTGGGAAAAACGTGTTAAATGGTTCTGTTTGTAAATATTTCTCTTTTACCTCTGCTTAGTATACGAAGTACCTCTTGATGAAGCCCCAGAAAGGTCGAAAAACAATTGTAGAGTACTTGCTCAAATAATTTTTGAAACATTAAAAAGCAATTTTTTTTATTTAGTATTAATAAATAAATAATAAATTGGGAAGCGGTAATTTAATACTATGATAAAGCAACAATCTTACATTTATAATGATATTCATGTTATTTTCCAGGAACTAAAATAAATGCATGAGAAAACTTAAATTCTCTAATAACGTGTATTCTTATCTCTTGCCTTAGGAGTGCTTAAAGAATTTTAATTTACGGTAACACATGGCTAGAAATTTGTCAGGATGTTGCAGTTATATAGATTCGCCGCCGTTTTAAATATTTGTTTGAGAAAAGTTGTACATGGAATAGTTTCTTAAAATGATCCAAAGATTATCGGAAAGTTAATTGATTTTTGGTAATGGTAATAATTAACACATTAAATTTCCCAAAATTACAAAACCGTAAAAATAACCAACTTTCCGATAATCTTTGGATCATTTCAAGAAACTTTTCAATATACAACTTTTTTCAAACAAATATTTAAAAACGGCAGCGAATCGCTTTTAGCTCATTTAACGTACTACATCCCCCTTAATTTCAACACCCTACATCATTTTTTTATGTTTTTAAAATATACAGGGTGTTAGAAATTACTTTAATGTATTGAAAGGACACTGTAGGCACATTTAGCACCTTTTTTCAATTTCAAACTATTTCTTTATATATAAACAATAACTCTTTTTTTACCAGTGTAGAGTTCCTGGTTTCATAAACACTATTGGCCTATTTGCAGAGAAATCACAAACTAGCCAGCGAAAACTTACCCTAGATTTTAATTAAATATAGATAAAAAGTTATAATATGGAGAAAGTCTTTTTCAGTAGTTATTTGAATTATTTCTTTGCAAATTAAAAGTAATCTACATTTTTTTCAAAACTTCCCTGAATACAACTGATTACCTACCATACTCTATAGCAAAGTTCACATCTTTTAGTTCGAGATACTCTTCAAAAAATCAAAAACTAGATACCCTGCGACTAAAGTAACCTATAACAACATATTTTAATATACCAGGTGCCAACGAGATTACTATCAAGATTATTTTGTTTTCTTCAGTGCAACCGCATAGTTTTCATTTTTAGGGACAATATATTGTATCACCGGAGGCCATTTTAGAAGTACTAGCACTCAGAAGTGTATTACTTCCGGTTTTAACCGGAAGTGATAGATAACTTTGAAATGTATTTTAAATTTAACACCCTGTGTAACACTTAGATTTGAATTCTACAGGTCATTCCTGATATTAAACCTTAAATATATATCCATAACCTAACTTTTTTTGGTTTGGAGAAAATGGCGTTTGAAAAATGTCCAAACGGACAGCACAAATGCAGTTTTGTGGGCAAACAAACAATTTCATGAGAAAAATTTCAAATGCTTAAAATAGGTTTTTTAAAAGGCTCTACCTTTAGGGACCATTATAACGTATGTCCTAAAAGTTTTGGCACACAATATTTATCGTTTTTTTTTTTAATGAAGAGCTTATTAGTATTTAAGCACTTACGTCTCTTTCGATATTTAAGACCATTCCTCCTCAATTCCAACGATATCGTACTCTTAGAAGATCTGTATTGCCTAGCCAGTCTCCTCGTTGACATTCCAATCTGGTTTTTGCTCTTCTCACCAATCTCTCTGACCTCTGTGCGGTAAATGCATGTGGTCTTCCACTTTTGGGAGATTCAGACATGGTATTCTGCTCGCACTCCGCTATTGTTCTATAAATGGTTCTGCGTGAAATGTTTTCATTCTGGAATATTCGACAGATTTCAGCTTTGGGTATCCGCCCAACTAACTTGTAGATACTTTTTTCTTATTTCTAATTTATACGACATCTTAAAGCGAAAACTTCAAAATAAATAAATCTCAACTGACAGTAAATAAAGTAAATAAACTTTTGTTTTCAAAGGCAACTTGATATTATTTTGTTTTTGTTAAAATTAAAGACAATGAGTTTTGTGCCAAATCTTTTAGGACATACGTTAATACGACTTAACCGAAAGTGCTGTAATTTGTATGATAACTCTGGTAATTTTGAACACCCTATTTTTTAGATTTAAATTCCTGATCTATTCTTGATATAAACCCATAATATACCTATCTTTTTAGTTTTAAAGAAAACGGAGTTTGAAAAGTCCGAACGTCGTCAGGAAATTTTCCAACGCCGTTTTCTCTTAAATAAAAGATAGGTTAAAGGTATATTATAGGTTCTATATCAGAAATAGCTCAAAGTGATTTTAAATCTTAAAAACATATAGGGTTGTTTCATTAAAATTACTACAGCGTTTTCACTATTAGAAGGCAGTACCTTACAAAAAGCACTCTCTCGGTGAAACAGGAAGTAGTACTATAATGGTCATCTAAAGGTAGAGCCCTCTTAAAATAACTATTTTAAGCATATTAAATTTTTTGTAATGTTTATCTGTTTTTCCATACAACGGCATAGTTGTGTTGTTGCTTGGACATTTTGAAACGCCATTTGCTCTCGTAAACCAAAAGTAGTTGGGTTATGGATATATTTAAGGTTTTATATCAGGAATGACCTAGAATTTAAATCCTAAGAAATATACAGGGTGTTTTATATTTAAAAAATACCAAAGTTTATATCACTTCCGGTTAAAACGGGAAGTTATACAACAGATGCTGTTATATCTAAAATTGGCATCCGATTATACAATATAACGTCCCTAAATTTAAAAACATACGGTTGCACTAAAGAAAGTAAATTGCTGGATAGTAATTTCGTTGTCATCGGTATAAAAAAAATAGCATACTATTTTCAGGACCAGATTAACCTGGACTTCAGAAGAGAAACGGGCCCTTTTTAAAGCTATAAGGAAGCATGGAGATGTAAAGTAGTCAACCGTACTATAAGAATAAACTGGAATAATGTCCTAACTAGTTACAGGTACACATATTCTATATACACATTAAAAAAATTAATACATTAACTTCATTTAAATGCATCGTAATGAGTGCTTCTCGCGCTTTATAAAGGATTTTCCATTTTTAACGCTCGATGTTTGACAACAGCCGTTAAGATTCGGCGGAGTACTCAGTCAGTAGTGACATTTTACTATGGAACGCTACACGATTGAACAACGCGTAGAAATCGTTAAAATTTATTATCAAAATCAGTGTTCGGTTCGCCAAACGTTCCGTGCACTGCGTTTAATTTATGGTATTCCTACCTAGATCCTGCGATTTAACTCCGTTGGATTTCTTCTTGTGGGGCTACATCAAATCTCGAGTATATGCGGACAAACCACAAACGATTGCCGCCCTAAAGGCCAACATAACTCGCACCATTGGTGAGATTGGGCCAAATTTGTGTCAGAATGTCATCAAAAATTTGAATCTCTAGGATTCGAATGACTCAGCAAAACCGCGGCGGTCTTTTGGCTGATATAATTTTTAAAACTTAATGTCATCAAATATGCTTTAAAATAAAAATACAGCCATTGCAATATAATTTTCATAATTTGTTTTATTTTCATTCAAAGATAGAGCGCTGAAAATGGAAAACCCCTAAAAAACAAAAAATAAAAAAGCTTTTTCTAATTACGTCTAAAACTGTTTTATTACTGCCACAAATTTTAATTTATACAGGGGTAAATGTAAAAAAAAACATTTTATGTCAAACGATTTATGTATTACATAAATGTATAATTCTAGGTTACCTTACCTTAGAGACAAACCAATTTAAATTAATTATTATAAATTCATTTAGTATTATGCTTCCGTTAAATTATTATTAACACAAATTATTTTTTTAACAAACGACTAATTATAGCTGGCATACTTGCAATGAAACCTGTAACCGGGGTAAGTCTGTTGTCTAGTTAACAATAAAATATTTAGAACAATTTTTTTAAAATCAAAGCCACAAATCACGGTAAAGGTCAGAGTCGTTGCTTGACTATTGAATGATTGCACTTTTTGCTATAGGCTAATTTTAGATATTTAGTGCTAAGTTGTGTTTTTGTGCACAGTTTATATGCTTTGTATTATATACTGGGTGTCTCTATAAGGTCTGTACAATATGTTACCATATACTCCTTGGGCCATAATACTGACTGAAAAGTGACCGCCGTCGACTACAAGCAGCGAGACACGGTTATTGCTGTAGGTTAAAGCATGAATGAGCCACCACGAACGCCAAGTGTGCGTCGTGTCTATTTTAAACTGAAAAACTAAACAAAAGTTTAGTCAGCAGCATGTGGCGACCACTGGTGGCGACGTGGCTACCATAAGTCGCTGTGATTGTGACCGGCCTTAAATGAGAATAAACAAGTTTCTTAAACGTTATATGTAATTTTTGATGCATGTGGTTTGAGTTTTTATATTAAGGTTAGAATAGGAAAATTAAAAGTTTTATAGAATAATTAGTAGTTAAAAGATTTGGTAATTTTCTAGAAATTCCGTGGGCAACTCCGATTTCTGACGGAAATTTGAGATACGGGGTTTCTGAGGCGCTGATCACGAATCTGAAAGAATTTTAGCGAAACGTTTCGTTCTTGAGATATTCATCATCAGACTTAAATTTTAAACTAATCCTATTTTTACAATATCCCCCTTCTTTGCACACAATTCTTTATTTAAAGCTAAGTGGCACACAATATTTGATTTTCACCTTTAGAACCCCGTTTTTTTACGTATTTAAATTATTTTTGCATTAAATAGCATAGCTATACTTTGAATCATTTCAATCCCAGTGTGCCATGAAGCCCTATGTGTATGTATGGTTGCCGCAAAAATAATGTAAAAACGTAGAAAACGGGGTTTTAAAAGGTGAAAATCAAATATTGTGTGACACTTTAGCTTTAAATCAAGAATTGTGTGCAAAAAGAAGGGGAATATAGTGAAAATAAGCTTAGTTCAAATTTGAACTTTGATGATGAATATCTCGAGAACGAAACGTTTCCGCCAAAAAATCTTTCAGATTCGTGATCAGCGCCTCAAAAACCCCGTATACCAAATTTCGTTAAAATCGAGCTGCCGCAGGTTTCCTAGAAAATTACCAAAGATTTTATTTAAAAAATATTGTGACAAACAACACAGCCCCACAAAAAATACAAGTTGGTGACCCGAAAGAGTAGACCATGGTATCTTTTATGTTTTTGGGGTTGCTGAATCCGAATCTGGTGTCGGTTTGACCCCATCAGGTCAAAGTCGAGGATATTTCAAGGTCAAATCATCAAAATTCGTCGAAAATAGACCACAAACGTGATATCGGTATGTTTTTGGGGTCGCTGTAAATCCAGTTTGGCCCCATCTGGTCATGGTCGAAGTCATTTTAAGGTCAAATCATCAAAATTCGTTAAAAATAGACCACAAACGTGGTACCTTCATGTTTTGGGGTCGCTTAATCCGAATTCGGGAGGGTCAATTTGACTACGGATTCGGATTTGGCGACTCCCAAGATATTATGATTTTGGTGCATTAACGATAACTTCTGATGATTTTACCTTGATATGACTTTGATCTTAACATCATAGGACCAATTTGACCACAGATTCGGATTTAGCGACCCCGAAAACATAAATATACCATGATTCTGGTCTATTTTTAATAACATTTAATAATTTGACCTTGAAATGACCCTAATCAGGACCTGATGAGATCAAACTGACCCCGGATTTGGATTCAGCGATTCCAAAAACATAAAAATATTTCGATTGTGGTCCCTTTTTGATAAATTTTAATGATCTGACCTTGAACAGACCTTTGACTCCTGACCTTATGGGGTCAAATCGACCCCAAAAACAAACATACCATGGTCTGGTCTTTTCGACCTTCAATTTATTTTTTACCTGTTGGACTGATGATGGACCTTAAATGACCTTGACCCTGACCTGATAGGGTCAAACCGATAAGAGATTCGGATTCAGCAGCCCCAAAAACATTAAGATACCATGGTCTATTCTTTCCGATCACCAACTTTTTTTTGTGGGGTTGTGTAATCAGTACTGGCACTATAAAGGTATTGTAAAAAACGGCAAAAATCAATTTATTTGAATTATTGTAAATACTCTTGCTTTTGAAACTAGTAGGTACCTCCAAAGTCGGTCTATATAGGGTCGCGACATTCGGCCATATTGCTTTGACGTGTTATGACGTCACATCTCCCATTTTCGGCCAAGTTGTTCAGTGCCGGAGATATACAGTTTATTGTATTAGTAGAATAACTGTTTACACAACAGTTTTTAATTATTATTAAGTTGTAAATTCTTTTACTTTAAATAAAAAACATTTCGAATTACATCTTTCAACAAATATCACTTCAAAAACAATGCAAAATGAAATGCGCAAATTCTAGACGCCACTGGATTGATCATCAGCTTTGATTTTACCCAGTCTTGCAAAGTTTTCTCCATGGATTGCCCTTCCTTGCGTCTCCGACCTCGAACCGCCTAAAAGTTGAGGATGTGTCGCAACCTTATAAATATAAACTAACCTTGGGTACCTCTTTTAAAAATCAACGAATAAACAAGGTATATTTTGGTAAATAGGTAAAAGTTCAAAAATAATAAAATGTGATGTGACAAGGATAAAAATGTAGAGTCTAGATTTTTATTTAGGGCTATATTTAGTAAATATGTACAAATTAATTAGGCCTCTCACGTCATTTATGGACAAACCCTAAGATCATGCCCAAAAATAAACTGGGAGAAAAAATCTAGTTTTATCCCTGGTCTATTAGAATAGAATACATAGAGGACACTTCCATAATTGAATTTTAATGTCCCAGTTTTCCTCAATCTTGAACGAATATTTATCCTGTTAGTATGCTTATGATTTGTCTTATGATTTGATAATATATGATATTCTAATTTATGATTTCTCTAAAAATTTATACTTAATTTAATTCTTATCCTGTACATATATATACATATACTAAGGACAGGGTCTGTATGTGTATTAACCTGCCTCTAACATATGTTTTTCTTTTCTTTAATATTTAGAAACAATGGCTGCTTTGGAAATGAAAAGGAGCTTAAAACCACATGGCAAAACTTAAGAATAAGAGCTCTCAAAAGTATATAGAAATGAAATTTATGGTACAAAGTTGGAAAGAAAAGTGTCCAGATTTCTTTATGGAAAAGGTCCAAAACTCAACAGGGTTAGAGCGCCTCCCTGCAAATAAAGTTGATGGGTAAGCAGAACTTACTGTTTTAGATTGTGATGAATAGTCAGCATATTTTTCTGGGCCAAATACGTCACCTGGGGTACCTTACTTAGATGGGGTATTGGATACTTATAGCAAAATCACTTTAAAAATAAGGACAAATTATATTTAAGCCCAAATAAAATAGTACTATACCAGAAAATAGTATACAAGGCGTACATCTCCTTTCTTAATATGTAGTAGTCGAGGTGAGAATACCCAGATTTTGGAGTCAAAGGGTCTATTCTCAGATCACATTCCGCAATGTCAGAATGCGTGATCAATGAAAATGTCGCTCAAAAACTGGTTTTAACTGGTTTTTCATGCGAGAATCTATCAATGTCGAACGTGACACTAGTATTCGTGATTCGAGAATTGCCGGCCAGTTCTCTCTTCATTTTTTTTTCAAGAATCATTTTGTAGTTGTTTGTTTTAATGTCTAATCATACTTGACCCTGTCAATTTTTTGATATTAAATGTTTTGACATAGAAATTGTTTAACTTGCAAATTTCAACCTTGTAATCATCACATATGGTTTGTTCTTTTGTTTTAATAAAGATTGGTTTAGTTTTTCTTAATGTTAACTTACCTAATTAAATGTATGCTATTTTATACTATTTGATACTGGATGTTCACAGCATTGTTGTGGCGGATCTATTTATTTAAAAAAATATATATATTTGTGTCAAAATTTTTGTACTTGCTAATTAAATAAATTTATGAGATTAGAGATGTACGATAATGTTGGTGTTAAATTACATAAATATTATTTAATCATTAGAAAAAAGCTGGTTAGTAGTTATTTTTTACGACATCCTTAACCATACTATACAGGGTGGCCCACCATATTCGACACGGTCTGTAGCTGGATAACCCTGGGGTTTTTAAAAAAGTAAATACTGGAACATATACAGGTCGGATAAGACCATAGTATAAAATTGTTTTAGTCTATACAGGGTGTCTCAAAAAGTGTGACGTATCAAAGTTATATTTATTTAAATGGAACACCCTACATTTTATGACGGTTTTAGATTCTACTTTAAAAAATAACTCAAGTTTATTTATAGTACTAAGTGTCTAATTTTATTCGTTTTTGTGATATTTGATTTTTTGAAAAATGCAGAGGTAAAATTAAATTGATTTTACTTTAACACTTTTGACACTTTAAACTTTAAAATGTGTAACAAGATTAGAAAAAGTCTGCCATATTATACGTAGTTTAAATCAAGATCAAATTTTGTACAGGGCGATCAAAAAATAATTTCAATTTTTCAGGAAATCAAATAGCCATATCTCTCTTATTTTAAATGGAACACCCTGTACTTTTTTACCTCACATGATGACAAATAAAATACTCTTTCAAGTGGTGTATAGGTTGCCTATACCTATCTTTTTGTGCTTTTTAGTAAAATATGTTTTTACAAATTTTTAGTCCAAATGTTTATTTAAATTAAAGTTGGCTGTGACATAGCAGCCATTAATATTTTTCTTAAGAAAATAACAACGACCATTTATTGATTACTAGTGTTTTAGTCAGTTTAAAAGAAATTTCAATGATTTTAAATAAAAACCCTTCTTCTACAAGAACAAGATGATATAATACTGGTAGGATGTGAAAAAAATGGTTTACTTTAGTCTAAACTTAATCCTGAAAAATATTCCAGGAGAAATCATCTGATAACCTTAATAGTTGCTTTAAAAAATTTGACACAGTGATTATGGATAATGGAAGAAACGAGTTATAGGTCACAGAATGTCGTCATAACTTGACCAGAGGCGTTATTAGGATTGTTTAAAAACACAAGTTTTATCATTACCACATTTAGCTGAAATAAGTGTTATTGGAAGTAGCATTATAAGCAACTAATGAATTTTTTTCTGTGAATTTTAAAAATAGTGGCAGATAATACAAAATCTTTTAATTTTGTGCTTTTTCCAACAAATTTACATTTTGCAATATCGGCTTAGTAAATAGGCATAGCTATATCACAGCCTACTTACATTTAAATAGACATTTGGAATAAACATATGTTAAAACGGAATTTACTTAAAAAGTATAAAAGATAGGTATAGGCAACCTATACACCACTTGAAAGAGCATTTGGTTTGTCATCATGTGGTGTAAAAAAATACAGGGTGTTCCATTTAAAATAAGAGAGATATTGCTATTTGACTTTCTAAAAAATTGAAATTATTTTTGATCACCCTGTATAATCTATGATCTCGATATGACCTACGTATTTTAAGGCAGACTTTTCCAAATCTTGTAACAAATTTTAAAGTTTAAGGAGTTTATATTGTTAAAATAAAATTAATTTAATTGCACCTCTGCATTTTGAAAAAAAAATCAAATATCACAAAAACGAATAAAATTAAGACACTTGGTACTATTAACAAACTTAAATTATTTCTTTATGTAAAATCTAAAACCGTCATAAAATATAGGGTGTTCCATTTAAAAAAATATAACTTTGATACGTCACACTTTTTGAGACATCCTGTATAGAGTAAAATAATTTTATACTGTGGCCTTATCCGACCTGTATATGTTTCAGTATTTACTTTTTAAAACCCCATGGTTATCCAGCCCGTTTTTCCTTTAATTTATTTGCAGGTAGTAAAGAGAATATTTGTTTTCTCATTAAATATTTTTCAGTGCAACATCGCACCCTGCAAATATGGATGTCGGAACAAGTGATGATGAGTTTTATGAAGAACAAACTGTTCCGAATGATGCTGTATACCAAGACCATGAAGAATTAGAAGATGATACGAAAGAATCTCCGAATACGTGTACAGAACAAGAAGATGAGCATTTGAATGATAATACCAATAATAATATTGATAAGTTTTCTGATGAAGAGGAGAAAAAAGTAGAAATTACGAATAATAGCGTAATGACAAAGACTGAAGATTCAGATTCTGAAAGTGAAGACGAATACTATTCTATCGAAGATGTTAAAAATAAACTTGGAATAAAGATCGCGCCAACGTTATCAGAAGTAAGTTACAGATGTGTTTGGATTACTAACCAATATTATACAGGGAGTAATTTAATTAATGGCTAAAAATACAGGGTATAATTCTTTGAGTTTTTGAGTATTTTAATTTTTTAATTTTCTTTTTAGGTTATTTCACTTATTTCATCAGAAGGCTCCGATGTAGAATAAAAGAGTACAAAAGATTCTTCAAGTCTAGTGTAGTGATTGCTCTCGAATTGACAATACTTTATAAAACATCAGTTTTATAAAAAAACTTCTTTTCAGCCATTTCTTTATTTACCATTATAGACAAGCTAGTGTCAAAATTAGCTTGGTTTTAATCTACGAGCCTGTGGTAAGTAGTGGATTAGAAAGAGTAAAAATATTTTTATATACATTATATAAAAAATGGAGATCTAAATCTTAGTATTGTATGTATAAAGGACGAGCAAAGAAAAGTGCAGGCGAATAAGTAATTTTATACTGGGTGTTTGAAAGATAATTGATACTTAACTGTGTGAATCCTTAGGTTATTTTAGGAAGAAAAACCTCGTAAGAGGACGCCGTAGCACGTTAAATTTGGCACAAACGTACTAAGCACCAAAAGGATTTTTTAAAGAGAAAATATTTCAACCAGTGGCGTCTGTACGGGATGAATACTGAATATAAGAAAAATATAGTATGCCATTGCTTTTTTAAATTCTCATTTATTTTGCAACAAATTTGACGTCTTGATTTTTTTTCGAAATATTTCCAAAACTATTAAAAATTAAATATATCACATGTTGACGTTTTATAAAGCTCTTTGATAGATCTTTCGGATGGTGATATAATATACAAGGTGTTCCATTTAGTATTTTTTTTTTAAATAAAATATTACAACTTCACTAATTTAACCAATATTGTATCTTTAATAATAAAGAAGTTAGCAATAGTGTCAACTTAAGTTTGATCACCCTGTATACATTTTACCAGTAATTCGCCTGCATTTTTCCATGCCTTTTGTAAAGGTCCCAGTTAAATTATAATTTAGAGTCGATAATGAAAATCTCGGTTGGATATTATTTTTATACTAAAAAGGTCGTTGTGAATCTTCAATGAAGGTACTTTGTGATAAAATTCTAAAACAAAAATATGTTTAAAAGGTCCAAAGAAAATATATTTTTTTAGAATAATTACATAAGTAACAATGCTCTTATAAGTTAAGGAACTATGATTGAAAGCGCTTCCCAAAAAAACACTTTATACAAGGTTTATTCAAATGGTTGTTTACCTTTTCCAATGTCGAATAATATAAAAGACATTGACAACACAATCAATTGAACCCATTGACATATCGCGATTTGTTTATTACGGTTCAGTCCATTTTGAAGTTTTTTTGCAGCTCTTAAATAAAATTGATTGTGATTAAAATGTAGCTATAAACTTTTTAAAATTTTGTCTACATAAGTTAAGAAGTACATGGTTTTCAAATGCAGTTTTTTTCAAAATCTTAAAAATCTATAATTATTCCTATCTTTTTTCTTTATACTCAAAATAACTCAGTTTGCGAAGCAATGTATGAAATAGCTAAAAAAACATGATGTGATGTCAAAATAGCAATCATAAAATAAATTTAAATATTTTTTTATGTAAAACTCATAACTAGTTTTGTATGTTACATGTTCGGTACTCTTAAGGCATTATCTGTCATGTTTCTCTCTCTGATGAAGTCATGGAGAAATTAAGGACGTAGCGCTCTATAGCGCATACGCATACATTTCAATTAGGTTCTGCTGTGCAGAAAATAGTATATAGGGCAATGTTTAATTTAAGTATATCTGTGTTACTCTCACACACGTGTTAACCTACGCTTTCTACTTTTTTTGTAATTATGTGTATCTCGGCTAACTATATTTTGTTTATACCTGTATTACAATTCCATATGCTTTTTCAAGTCCCCTTACCATACACCCAAATGTATGACTGTTAGAGGGGGTATATACAGGGTGTCAAATTACTCAGTCGATAAAATTTAGGTGGTGATTTATTATTAAAAAATACGAAAAACATTTTTTACAAACATTATAGCTCTGTTTGGCATAACAAAAAGTTAACACTAGTTTTAACTTTTTAAACTCAACTACACTATTTTCGAGGTCGTGAAGTTAGATAAATCTTATTAAAACGATAATTCTTGTCGATGAAGTCTTTGGACCGCTCGTACGAACAAGTATAGAGAACAAGAAACCCAAATATGTAAAAATTTAATTTATTTGTTTATAAATAAAAGAATACAAGCCTTTTTGAATTTTAGACATTTGTGACAACTCAGTTAAATGCGTTTGGCATCAAAACTACAATACACTAAACTACACTTTTTACTATGCCAAACACACCTATTATATCCTAAACGTCATCCTTTTAGAATGACAGAATGTTAAAATATTAAGAAAATATAAATAATACAAGTTAAATATTTGCAAAATTTAAGACATATCTTGAAAGTATTTAATGATTGTTTCCTTAAAGTTTTAACACCCTGTAGTTCAGATATTTAGGACATACAGCGTGTTCACTTAAGTTCTCTACATATGGGAAACTTTTTTATTATTAATTTTACATAAAAAGTTATTCTTGATAAAAAGCATGGTCTAAAACCGAAAAAGAAATCATTAGAAATTCATTTTTTCAGTATATATATATATATATATATATATATATATATATATATATATATATATATATATATATATATATATATATATATATCAGGTTTGGCGAGTTAAATCTAACGGATTGCGTTTTAATGTATTAGACACTAATAGATAGAGAGTAGACAGAGAACGACTGCATAGGTAACCGCCTACCGATAGCGACGCCGATTCACCGTACTGCTATTACTGTATCCGCCTTCGTACCAAAGGTTAAAATAAATTGTAAACATGATCGGTAACACGTATTTGGTATGCGAAAAATTGCCAAAGAGTAAACATGTTAAACTATTATTAATCTTTGGAATTGCAACCGAACTTTGACCGGACTGATAAGCGCAACGACGACGCGATAGCCGCCCTGGGTGGAGCCAAAACTTTGTTCTCGCTCTACTCCGTCTTTTTCTTACACATTGCCTAAAAATCATATCCGAAACTTTTCAACCGCCGAACGTGTATACAGTGGCGGCAAACTAATTGGAAACGATACTTAAAAAACAATTTAATAATTTTTATACAGAAATGTATACGAGAAATTTCAAATTTTATTTTAATGATACTTTAACTTTTTAAGTATCATTAAAATAAAATTTGAAATTTCTCATATACTTTCTGTCCATGTTTAGAAACTAAGTACCCTTATTTTTAAAAATATCGAAAATTATTATTAAGAGGATGCCGTAGCACGTTAAAAGAGCTAAAACGCGATTCGCTGCCGTTTTTTAAATATTTGTTTTGAAAAAAGTTTTATATAGAAAAGTTTCTTAAAATGATCCAAAGATTATCGGAAAGTTAATTGATTTTTAGTAATGGTAATAATTAACACATTAAATTTCCCAAAATTACAAAACCGTAAAAATAACCAACTTTCCGATAATCTTTGGATCATTTTAAGAAACTTTTCAATATACAACTTTTTCTCAAACAAATATTTAAAAAACGGCAGGGAATCGCGTTTTAGCTCATTTAACGTGCTACGGCATCCCCTTAAGGAAAAATGTTAGAAATATTGAAAATTTAAATTTATACATTTGTAAATATTTATTTGGAAATTTTATATCTGAAAAAACCTTAGGAACTGTCAAAACAGCCAAAAGTCACAGAAACGCTCGTTATTGCATAAAAAATAAAGAAAAACTGTTTTTTTAATAAATGAACAAGTTTGCATATTTAAGAGTTATTTTTATTTCTAAACATTTTTCCTTTATATTAATTTTCGATATTTTCAAAAATAAGGGTACTTTCCTCTTAAACAAAATTCAAATTTGTTGAGATACCTCGTATACTACTGAAAAAATTAATATCTAATGATTGCATTTTGGGTTTTGGATCATGCAGAACTTTTATAAAGAATAACTTTTTTTTTGAAAAATTATTAATAAAAAAGTTTCCCATATGTAGAGAACTTAGGCTGACACACATTATATTCATTTGAAGGTTTTTTTCAGATTTTTTTCATTGAAAAATCACTTTTTAAAGTTTCTGGATTGAGTTTCTATACACCCTGTATATGCATAAAAACCTTTATCCTACAATGTTTAAAAAATATCATTAATTAAAAAATTTGGTCATCTACATTTTTAGGGTGATAAACCATTGGCTTTAAAATAATAAACTTTATGTTTTACCCATCTATTATTGATCTGTAATACCTTAGAAACGGAATATGTTATGGTAGCAATAATACCTGCTATCACACCTAGGGCATTATAAGCGGGCATTATGATAACGCCCGCTTATAATGCCCTAATGCGCTAATATGGAAATTTTATTGCTTATCCAATTTTATTTCTCTCACAATAAAGATCAAGTTTATACAAACATATGTATTAAAAATAAAATCAATAACTTACCAGTTCCTGAAAATATGCCATTAAAACGGTTTCGGTTATTTGAAGAATTGTGTTCGCATCTTTCCAAATACCAAATATGCCATACTCCCGATCATACTGTTGCCTTGATTTAACTAGCAAAAGATTTTCGGTCGCTTTTATGGCCTTTTCTCATTTATTTTTGGAATTTCTTCCATTTTGAGCAAATCGTTAAATAACAAATGCTAACTGATAGAAACATCAAAGTCAAACTTAACACCAGTCATTATCTACTTACGTATACAAGTACAGGTGCAACTTATTTTTTATATTGCGAATAAATAATGTAATTAGTCATTGAAAAACTCTTTTTGGGTAAAACATAAAGCATTGTATGCACCACGGGCTTTACTGGACTATAATGCCCATCAGGTCGAAATCTAGCCCTCGGGCTATTTCGACCTTCAGGGCATTATAGTCCTAGTAACGCCCTTGATACATAAATAGCTATTTGAGTAAGTACAGTCAAAAACATTATGTATTTAGCCAATTAAACACATAAAATCTGGCAAACTTGTATGTGCAATTCATGTTTTAAAATTTATGAAAAAAAAAGTTTAAAAATGTTACTTTTTATAGTTTTTAGTAATGGTTTTCATGTTTTTGCCATATTTTGGCAGAGCAAGGCTGTAGCTGTTGCAATATTTTTGAATTTAGTTCCGGTATATGAAACTGTAATTTAAATAATTTTGACCTAAAAAAGTACCCCAAAAGAAGAGAGGTTTTAAACGAATAATTATTATAAGATGATAGTGGCTTACTTAATCCACTTTAGACCTGATAAATAAGTTTAATGCTATTAGTTAGGGATCCCTGAACCATTTTTTCAAGTCATTACTAACAAGCTTATTTTTCGTAAGTAGCTTCATTTTGACGAGACGACCAACTTCTTTCCTTACAACAATTTTCGTTGATGGTAGCTTACAGGAGTTGCAGAGATTAAATATGTTGATTTTATAAATATTAAAAAACCAGGATGACTTACCACGCAATTTGTAGGACAATGTGGGTGTTAAATTATATAAATATTATTTAATCAACAGAAAAAAAAATTAGCTGGTTAGTAGTTATTTTTCACGACATCGTTAACCGTACATGTTGGTGGTAGGGCACTCTTTGATTAAATCTTACATTTTGTAGGACAAATATTTTTTCGGTTTATTTAGCCACAGCCTTCTTAAACTCTGAGCCGTGAAGTAAGAAAGGCAACGTTGCAAACAACACTGTACAGTAGGAATATTGAAATGAGTTCCTAATAGATTACATGCTAAATATAATTAATTTTTTAAGTGTTTTAAACAAAATATAGGTATTAATTTTTTTTTTTTTTTTGATATTTTAGACAACATATAGGTATAATTTTAAATACTATAGTTGCCCTAAAAAGCAATAATGTGTCTGCAAAACTTATTAGGAACTTTTCTGCCTTATACAAATTTGTTGGTAAGGATTTAAAAATTTCAAATTGTTATGATGTTTTCTACCCCGCTTTATGCATTATTTGCGAACAGACCAATGTAGCTTTTTAAAGTTAACTAAACATTTATTATTTAAAAATACTTGCAATACTTAAAATGAATTGAAAGCATGTGTGTTTAGTTATAAATATAAAAGCTTAATAATATAGCGTATTACATAAGATGCGCTTTAAAATAACAAACGCTTTAAATTAGGTTTTCCACTATATTTACCCTAAAACCGCCTTGGGTAAATAACTTTCAGAATATCTATATAAATAATATTTTTGGTGAACTTACCAGGATATTTATGCGCATTAGTTGATATAGTCCTTAGGATATTGCTTGGGGTAAATAATTGTTTTTGGTGCACTATACACACTATTGATATCAAATAAAACCAATTTTTTAAAAACACACTTAGTTAATTAGTAGCCCGTAAAATATATTTGTCCATTTACCGTATAGGTACTACTTTTACTTTTAATAAAAAAAACACTTATCCGGTCAATAGCGCACAACCGGGCTTTCCTAATTTCATCGTTTATGGGGAAATAAAATGTTGTTTGATAACCCTCTGATTTAATATAACTTGGGTAATTCGTTTTGCAGCCCGAAACGCGACACGTTCGTGCCATAATGTATGCCGTACGCACCAACTATACGAGCACATTTAAACGTAAAAACAACGATTGATTTTTTAAATATAACAATTAATTACTTATTTTTCTTTATATAATAAATACACGCTACGATTTAACTTTTAAAAACAGAAAAAAACCTTTTAAGCAATCGTTTAAACTTGTTTCTGTTTACTTCTAAACATTACTTGACATTCCTACTGTGCTGTGTTGCCAGATTTCTCCTTCACGGCTTAGAATTTAAGAAGGCTGTGATTTAGCTAATTATCTTGAAAATTAATAGACAAAATCCCTTGGGATGACTTGGAAAAATGGTCCAGGGATCCCAAACTATACTACTTATTATAAGATGATAGTGGCTTACTCAGTCCACTTTGGACCTGATAAATAAGTTTAATGCTAATAAAAATAAGGGTTAAACCTCTATTTTTAAATTGTGGGATGGTCTGGTCTGGCTCTCAGCGCCTTATTTTATAAATACCATACATTGTTTTAACACTCACAGTCTTACTCACAGGCTTACCTTCAAGCTTACTTGAAGGTAGGCTTAAGGGCATTCCTTACCGTGGGTGTAAAACCAAAATGTATTGCAATTTCTACAGCCTAGGTGAGGCAGGTGTTAATAAATAATAATTGTTGAACCTATATTTTATTAGGTTTAAGCTAAATATTAACTTTTTATATCCGTTTATTATGTAAGTTTGTGTTTGTATACAGACTGTGTACAGATGGGATTTACAAGAGGGAAAATGGACCAAATGTTTAATTTTTCGATAAAAGGTCACAATTTTTAATATAACGTAAATAATAAAAAATTTTGCTTTTTAAAAAACATGATTCACAAAGAGAAAATGTTAATTTTGTATACAGGGTTTGCGAAAACCTCAAAAATATTATTTACCTTTATTTTTGAGCAAAATGTCATTTTTTTAATAACTAGCGGTTCAAATTCATGCAACTGATTTTGGTGTTTTCAAAAATTAATCATTATGAAAATTTTTATTAAAAAAAACGAAAAAAATCCTCAAACTACTACAAACAATAGTTTCATAAAGTGCAATTCAAACACCTCCTACCTAATGTTTTTCCAGCTGTAAACAAATGTGAAAAAAAATTGTTAATGACATTTTGCTTTAATCTAAAAGATAAAGGTACTTTACTCTTGAAGAAAAAAAACATGTTTTTAAAGTTTCTGCGAACCGTATATATGACGCAGGCAAATAGCTTCTGCCTAGGTAATGGATTTGCCGTGGTCCTTGTTAAGACTGTAATATATTTGATAACTTATTAGGCGTACAGTGTGTTTTGCAGACTACAGTTAAAAGCCAAAGCACGAGTAATTTGATTGGTTCGAAGCGCTATAGACGGTCATGCAAAACTGTTACATCCTGGTAAGTTTTGGTTAGTTATTTTTTTTTTTTAATTGCTCTATTAGGAAACGACCCCCTCCCTCCAATGTGACAGTTTTGCATGTCTGCCTGGTTATGCAAATATTTCCATTTGCCTAAAAATTACGTAGGCAAATGGAATCAAACGCTGTTTGACTAGGCAAATAGCATATGAAAACGAAAATACACCATTTGCCCAGGTAGAAGGCATTTGCTTAGGCACAAGCCATTTGACTAAAATACCCATTTGGCTGCGACATATTCACAATCAACATTTTCTATTTGTGAATCAATTTTTTGTAAAATGAATTTTTTGTCCATTTGTCCTCTTGTATCCATGTCCATCTGTAGACAGCCTAAATATTGGATCAAATAAACTTTGTTAAATAGTTTTTTTTTGTAACTTTAGAATTATTTCTTTATTTCATTGGGCAATTATTATTTGCTTGTTACATGTTTTCTTATCCTTCAATGTTAGGGATTATTGTGTCAAAATAAAGATTAATTTTTATATATGTGTGTTATTTGCTCTACTGTTTTGCCATTTAGGTTAAAAAATAGTGTGGTGTAAAACTTAGATTTTTAAATAGAAAGAATAACGCATCTAACCAGAACTAACCATATAGAAAACTTTTTTTATTTGATTTCCTAAAAAATTATATTGATAATTGCAATCTTTGCATACACCGAAACTCAGAAGAAACGAATCCAAATTGAAATAAAAGCATCAAAAAAAATTGTTAGTTCACTAAACTTAAAACTAAATGGTTAGACTTAATACACCACCAATTAACATCCTGTCTCGAAATATAAAATTAAAAACTCACTAAGTGACACATACGGAATATTATTTAGTAACCTAGTGAGTTTTGTTACCACAAATTTTTTTATTGCACTTGGTAAATTTTAATATTTTTCTTAAGGGCTTTAGAAGTCAAACATAGCAGTTTTGAGTTGTTCATATGATAGAACTATTACCGCAAGTAATTTGGGTATGCTTA